>JAYKKM010000297.1:2090000-2180373 GCA_035772405.1 Chrysogorgia sp. JL179-B06 | reverse complement strand
GGCTAGAATTCTGATTACATGTCGGTTCTTACAGTCTTCTCACCTCACCCAAACGTGCTCATTTTCGGCACAACCAAACATTGAGTCGGTTTCCTTTGATGTACCGCGGGATGTATGCGCCATACATCTCTATGAATACTAATAAGATAAGAAATGAAGAAAAAACTAGGAAAATCTTTGTCCAAAGTGGACAAAATCGACAAAACTTTGTTGGAAACCTCCTCAATGTAATAAGTTAGATAAACACCTGGTATGCCGCATAAATCCCTCGTTCTCGGTGCTTATTTATTACTTGGCTTACTGGAAGGTATTTCTGTTATGAAAGCAATAGAGGTCTTCTGTCGGAATAAAAGATTTATCAATAATTAGTATTACATTGTGTCGGTTTCCTATGATGTACCGCGGGATGTATGCGCCATATACATCCTTATGAATACTAATAAGATAAGAAACGAAGAAAAAACTAGGAAAATCTTTGTCCAAAGTGGACAAAATCGACAAAACTTTGTTGGAAACCTCCTCAATGTAATAATAAGTCAGATAAACACCTCGAATGTCGGGATTTATGCGATATACAGCCCTCGGACGCTATACGCGTCCTCCGGTGTTTATCTATTGCTTATATATCGGTGTATGCGCCATCGGTCACCACAACGTAAATAAGGATCTGTGGCGCATTATTGATGTTTTCACATTTTTGGATGTGGTGATATCTAGTATGAACCATAGTTGACATAATACTGACAAAGATCATTATTTAAATCATACAGAATTGGTTTCTTATGCATTTATCTGTGACAAGTTCGTTCTTTCTTATTGATCGATGGTCAGTATACTTCCACGCTGTCTGTTCAGTACAGGTACTGCACCCAAAAATGAAACACAATTTAGGCTATTTAGTTATATAGTTTGATGTCTTATAGTTTAGTTTATTATATTTGACCCTAGCCTAGTTCTAGCCCAGTGCTTAGTTATTTTACATGAAAATAGATAACCATTAATTTGCCAATCTGAATGGATTTTCTGTGGACACTATCTCTGAGAGCCTTTAAACTTTCAAGTTTGTGTTGTCTGTTTGATTGTTTCAGCTGTTGTGTTCTAGTGGTTGGGAGACAGCAGTTTTCAATACGAATGCAATCCAAGTTATTTTTTACGCATTCGTTGCTGAGGTGTCTGAGCCTTCAAACTATTACAATGGGTTCTTTGAAAAAAATTATAATTCACAGTTGCTTCCGGTAGCGGTTTTTTTGATACACACTGTATTGCAGGCTTGACTTAATTACTTTGTTTTGCCTTTTGTGTTGTCTTATGCTTTAAGCTTATGTGATAGTGAAAAGTAAGTCCAGTGGCGAAGCTGGCCATAGCAACTGGTCATGCTATGCTAATTTATAAAAATCTGCATATTTTGAAAACAATATATTTCTAAAGATCTGAATATGTAAATCGTTTCAAAATTTGCATAGCATGACCAGTTGCTATGGCCAACTTCGCTATGCTCAAGTGATTGCAAACACGAACGGCAAGATTAACTTCAGAACCACATTGAGTAAATAAACAGCCACACACTGAACTATTACAATTGTGGTCACAACACTTGCCTATTACGTGTATGGGAGAGATGCAGGGTGGATAAGTTCTCAGTTGGACGCCTACTCAGCTAGGGTCTTAAAATAATCGAGAAGATAGGGCTTATGGTATTTTGCGAAACCAAACAGTTTTACGAAACGAAACAACAATTTGCCTAACGAGGTGGATAATAATAACCGACCCCAAAACAACAAAGATCCTAACCGTAACCCGCCTAACGAGTTTTCTAACACCCCGCCTAACTAGCTTTAAGACACGTTTTGCAAATTGTTGTTTCGTTTCGCAAATCTGTTTCGTTTCGCAAAATACCAGGCATAAGCCAGAAGAAAGTGCTGCCTTTGCAATAACATCGATCAGTAAATGTTATAGAATTTTTGCGTTTTCTGCGATGACGATGTGAAATCGTAGGTCCTTCGAGCTTTCAGTCTGGGGTGTGCGTTCATCGTAAATATTGCTTTAAAACACACCTTGCTCGGATAAAAAGGGCAACGTATCTTATCCTGCGATATTAACATTAAATAAATGAAACGATTGAAGATCCTTTTTTAGCATCCAATTGTTATCAATACCATACAAGTAGAAATACTACACTTTAGCCTGATTGATTTGTTAATAGCAATATATTTTTACTTCTTGTACGCAAACCTTTCAATATTTTCGATATATCAGATATATAATTTACCTGCAGATTCCTTGACTTGGCCACTTTCCAACGTCTCACTTATCAGTCTTTCTGCACAGAACGGACGGATATCACTCAGGCTAATTACTTTCTGCTAAGTTTATAGGTTTATAGAATCACGCCACATCTAACGTAGTGACATGTCTATCCGTATTTGGGCATAACGGAAGTTAGAACATGGTCACCCCCATTCAGCCAATCAGCGAACAGTATTTCAATGCTCTATATTCATAAACTGTCTGGATTGATGTATATACATTAGTATTCTCTATACAGTATAGAGCATACTAGGCCCGTTTCAAACGTCGAACTTCACATGTGCCGAACTCAATGCAAATGAAGTAGTCTTTTGTTTAAGCTCATTTGCATTGAGTTCGGCACATGAAAAGTTCGACGTTTGAAACGGGCCTTATAGGAAGACAACGCCTCATTAGTATTCTCTATATAGAGATCGCTGTCTGCATCTAATTGCAATCTGATTGAGTTTCATTCCGGATTGAACGTACTCATATACCGGTTCTGTTAAAATGCCTTTAGGTGTTTACATGAATCCGGAATGAAATGTATTCTCAATCCGGATTGAATTCATTCCGGATTGAATTTCATTCCGGTCTCATTCCGGTTCTCATTCCGTTTAAAGTTTAAAAGCTCTCAGAGATAGTGTCCACAGAAAATCCATTCAGATCGGCAAATTATGCGTTATCTATTTTCATGTAAAATAACTAAGCACTGGTCTATAACTAGGCTTCAAACAGTGAACGGGTGAGGGGTTGTCGCGTACACTTATTTCTAGTATACCTTTATGTATTTTTAGCCATTTCTACACATTTATCTTCAGAATAAATAGTTTTTTTCTTTCAAACATTGACATTTTCGTTGCTTTGAATGCCCCGCCGAGCTAAAGAAGTTTAATCAAATTCTCCATCTCGTTTGTTTTAGTAATTTTACCGTCCTGCATTGCGCGTTTGTGTTTACGAACACATGGGAAATATGATACTCCATAAATTCGTCGATTCTTCTCAGAAAACAATAACAATATAGATTCTGAAAAAACTCCGAGTTTTGTCAAAAATTCAAAAATAAAGACAAAATGAATAATTTCTATCATCGATTGTAAATATTGCCGATCAGTTCTCCAAGGGAATTTATATTTATAAATATGATAATACACTTCGCCCCAAGGACATATCCTTATGCTTATGGTTATGTCGACGCTTATATTGCAGGCTTGACTTAATTCCTTTGTTTTGCCTTTTCTGTTGTCTTACGCTTATGCTTATGTGATAGTGAAAACCAGGCAATACACAGGTCTCATGCTCAAGTGATTGCAAACACGAACGCCAAGATTAACTTCAGAACCACATTAAGTAAATAAACAGCCACACTTGCCTATGACGTGCATGGGAGATGCAGAGTGGATAAGTGCTCAGTTGGACGCCTACTCAGCTAGGGTCTTAAAATAATCTGGAAGATAGGGCTTATGGTATTTTGCGAAACAAAACAACAATTTAAATAACGAGGTGGATGATAAATACCAAAACAACAAAAATCCCTAAACCTAACCCCTCGCCTAATGCGTTTTGTAACCCTAACTCCCCACCAAACTAGCTTTAAGACTGCACATTTTGCAAATTGTTGTTTCGTTTCGAAAATCTCTTTCATTTCGCAAAATACCATAAGCTATAAAGCCAAAAGAAAGTGCTGCCTTTGCAATAATTATAAGTAATACTATGACTTGAGGGAAATTAGCGATTAAATTGCCCGCCGCCGAGGGAAGATTTGTGAAAGTCCGAGGGCGAAGCCCGAGGACTTTTACAAATCTTCCCGAGGCGAAGGGCAATTTAATCGCTAATTTTCCGACAAGTCATGGTATTAGTTTGTAATATTATGATCGCCGAGGATAACTTTGAGAACCTTATCCAGCCCGTGGTGGGAGTATCTATTTGGCGCGGGTCGCGGGTCGCGGGTACATGGCGCGGGTCGCGGGTACATGGCGCGGGTCGCGGGTAAATGGCGCGGGTCGCGGGTAAATGGGGCTGGTCAATTTTCGCTGGAAATTATCTATTTCGCGCCTGTCGTGGTACAGGTCGGCGTTTTCTCAGTGTGGCATTCTCTGCTGCTTTCCAGCTCGTTGGTTTACAGATTTTTGGGGATTTGCATCCTGTTTAATCCATCGAGTGCTACGTTTTTACGAACAGTTTCCAGTTTCTAACCTAAGGTATATGTTTGTATAGTCATTAACCTTTTTGCAAGTTTGGTATGAATTATTTCAATTTGTATTTATATAAATACATATCTTACTCAAATAATTGGTGAATATGTAGATGAGCGATCGAAGAATGTCCAGTTTGCATGAGGCATCGAAGATGGGATTTGTGCTGAAGTTAGATCCATCAGGATCTGGAAATCGTTGTTACTACCGATGTTTGGCCACCTTCTTGAACCAAAGTGAAGGCGATGTCATCAATACCCTAGAGAAGTTTATGCTAAAAAGGCAGTTTATTCCTATAAAGAATGAGGTATTTTGTGAGTCATTTTTCAATGTTTTCTGGGGGTCAACATGCAGTACATTAATGCCTTTTTCTCATTTCATAGCATGGCGAAATTGTGGTAACCGATTTACACAGTTTTTTTTTCGGAAAGTGACTTTCCATCTCGAAGAAAGAAACAGCCCGATTCTTGGTATGATACGGTAAAGGCGTTGCGTAATGAAATGGCGACACACGCGCAGTAATCACTGTGTCAGCATTGGTGTTTCAAGTCAACATAATAGATTGGGAAGGGGCAAGTGAAGTGAAAAAGTATGCAAGATACTTTATTAATTATTTTGCATATATGGTGTTTGTGTTTCTTTTTTATGTTGTAGAGATTGGTCAAAATAAAACCTACACAAGCATGCCAAAGAGATAGGAACATTCGTTTTAAAAGCATGTAATGATTCCCGTGTATGGCATGCTTGTGCAGGTTTTATTTTGACCAATCTCTACAACATAAAAAAGAAACACAAACACCATGCTGCAAAATATTAATAAAGTATCTTGCATACTTTTCACTTCACTTGCCCCTTCCCAATCTATTATGTTGACTTGAAACACCAATGCTGACACAGTGATTACTGCGCGTGTGTCGCCATTTCATTACGCAACGCCTTTACTAGTGGTGGGCGATACCACTACTAAAGTATCGATACTTTCGATAAGATGATATCGATACTTTTTTAAAATATCGATGTTTTCGATACTTGTCATGCGACCGGATTATGGTTAATATTTAATGTTACATGAAGTTCTTCGTTTAGTTCTTTGCCAAACGAGCATGCAGTAACAGCTTTTCACAGTTTTTTTTCCAGGTTTTTCTTTTTCGTGCTGGAAAATGGCAGAAATGGCGTCAACATTTAATGTCGGCGCCAATGTCAATCACAATTAAACATGTTAATGTTGTTTAATGTTAAATTAAATATAAAGACTATTAATTGTTGTGGTACGAACATATTTAACTAGTGTATGAAGTACTTTGTCTACTGACCAGTATCGGTATCGAAAAAAAGTATCGAAACAGTGGTATCGATAAAAAAGTACTCGGTATCGTATCGAAATCGATATTCGCAGTATCGCCCACCACTAGCCTTTACCGTATCATACCAAGAATCGGGCCGTTTCTTTCTACAAGATGGAAAGTCACTTTCCGAAAAAAAAACTGTGTAGATCGGTTTCTTTCGCCATGCTATGAAATGAGAAAAAGGCATTAATGTACTGCATGTTGACCCCCACAAAACATTGAAAAATGACTCACAAAATACCTCATTCTTTATAGGAATAAACTGCCTTTTTAGCATAAACGTCTCTAGGGCATTGATGACATCGTCTTCACTTTGGTTCAAGAAGCTGGCCAAACATCGGTAGTAACAACGATTTCCAGATCCTGATGGATCTAACTTCAGCACAAACCCCATCTTCGATGCCTCATGCAAACTGGACATTCTTCCATCGCTCATCTACATATTCACCTGGTATTTGAGTAAGATATGCAAATAAATACAAATTGAAATAATTTATACTGAACTTGCAAAAAGGTTAATGACTATATAAACATATACCTTCGGTTAGAAACTGGAAACTGTTCGTAAAAACGTAGCACTCGATGGATTAAACAGGATGCAAATCCCAAAAAATCTGTAAACCAACGAGCTGGAAAGCAGCAGAGAATGCCATACTGAGAAAACGCCGACCATGTACCGCGACAGGCGCGAAATAGATAATTTCCAGCGAAAATTGACACGCGCCATTTACCCGCGCCATTTACCCGCGACCCGCGCCATGTACCCGCGACCCGGTTGGAGACAGAGTTTTTGTCTACTAAATTTCCCGTGCATTTGAATGAGGGAAAATTAGAAGACAAAGAAATCCTTTGTGTTCTACTAAATTTCCTCATGTATATCATAGGAATGAGGAAAATTAGAAATTTTCCCTAATTTGTATGCATGAGTAGTTTTCAAACAAATAAACGTGGGGAATTTAGCGATTAAATTTCCCTGCGAGAACAAAAGAAACCGAGTAAATCATGGTATTACATCAGTAAATGTTAGAATTTTTGCGTTTTCTGCTATGACGATGTGAAATCGTAGGTCCTTTGAGCTTTCAGTCTGGAGTGTGCGTTCATCGTAAATATTAATGCGTTTAAAACACACCTTGCTCGGATAAAAAGGGCAACGTATCTTATCCTGCGATATTAACATTAAATAAATGAAACGATTGAAGATCCTTTTATCAGATTAAGAACAACAAAAGCATATGCAGGTATAATGTTGTATTTATTACTTAAGATTTTCTGTTTTTGAAAACCATTAATTGTGCAGCATCCAATTATTATCAATACCATACAAGTAGAAATACTATACTTTGGCCTAATTGATTGAATTAAGAACGAACGGAGTTGTGGTTACTGGGACAGGGGCCTGGAATATAATCCCATCGGTGATTAACCAATCATACAAACATATACCTAATTAATATACGAAAGCTCGAGACACCTCGAGGTCGCTTGAGGCAAGCCTTATTCTACAGTACACGTTACACGTTGTCGGAACTCCTTTCGTTTCATTCACCTTGAATTAAAATACGTTCTCCTTGGTTGGTATCATGTCCCGTAGACCGGGCACATCGGAAGATACACGCGGTTTGCCACCATCCTCAGTCCTGGCTAATAATGTTCGTTTATTCGTTTAATGTTCGTGGGTCGTCTGCTGAAAGTTCGCGAAGGTTCCCGTCGTTTCTACCACCCACATTACGTATCTCACAGTCTCTTGTCCCTGAATTCGTCTACGACAACCACCTTATCCTCGCCCACCGTTCCGACCTCGTTTTTGTGGACCAGTTCGACGTCCTTATGGCCTTCTCTTACACGAGAATGGCATTCTAGTGGCGGCCATGTTGGCTTTAGTTTACCTTGGCCCCAGTCTCCACTCCGGCGAACCTTTTCTCAGCGTCGGGTTTGCAGGATCGCACTCCAACGCCGATTCCGCCGGTACCGTTTACGCCTACGTTTACGCCATATCCTCACCTAGTTAGCCCCCAGTCTTCTTGGTACACCGTCTGGCCCAGCATCGGTACGTTCTCGTCTCCCTGTGGCGTAGGGCAGCTCCTTACCGCACCTACAAGCACCCTCCGTGGCTGGCTCTGCGTGGTTGCCACCTTGTTGCTCCGGTGTCAGGTACGACCCCGTCTGCTTTTCCTTGGCCCCAGTATCCCGCTTATTCCTCGGGGGCGCTGCCCACCCTTATGCAGGCTATCGTTATTGGCCCAGGTTTTCGCCCAGTGCTTAAATTGGTCTGTGTTTGAAACTTGTGTGCCCCATAAGTTAGCGGTATCCATCATGGCAGGTCTATTCGTCGACCTAGCATCGTTGCTCGGCAACCCTGTCTAGGAGGATTCCATTTGATGGCCGCTTAGCCATCTCCCCACTAACACGAATACTCCTTCAGATTACCGACATCGTCCAGTGGGTACTGGCGTTTGGTATATTTTACAATAATCCTAACTACCGCCTTCCCTTCCCTTCCCGTGCAGGGATCTATTACAGTACCAGCTGCCCATCATGCGAATGTATACGCAATTCGGTAGCGCTGGACGCGATTGCGACGAAGCCTTCCGTCAGGACGCGGCTGCCTGGGAATTGTACAATTTCCATACAACCTCGGCCCCTCAGTACCCAGGTGGGTTCGACCACCCCCGGTGAAGCCTATGGAACATCCCATGGTACCTTTTTGTGTCGATCATGGAACACGGGCTGATGCTCAGCTCTCGGCTGCCCCCAGTGCAGGTAACGTCATGTATGTGATACAAAGGGCTGTCTGGGGTCTCAGAGTGCCCGTTTCAAACTTCCGCCTCGATCCCCCCGGACCATCGCGTGGTGTAATAATATAACGTTAATACATAACGGTCCATATCACTGTTTGAGCTGTTCCATTGTGTGTAATCCAATTTAATTGGATTTTTGCAATAAATGAGATTAAGAACAAGCGGAGTTTGTCGTATTTGTTCGAGATCCGAGGGGGTAACTTCACTTACCTAATTTATGCAGGACCAGGGCACCTAGAGGTTCGCCTGAGCTGTGGCTCACTCTCTTTCTCTTGTTCGCTAGCGGAACTCCTTCCCTCCCACCCCTTTTCCTTGGCGCATAATATGAAAAGCGTTCCTAGACGGGCATGAATTTGCATTGTTGGGCACAGACCCTGGAGTCTTGCTTTCCCTGGCTTGCCAGGTGATAACTTAATATGAGTATTGCATGTTTTTACGTATGTCTCTCTAGTGTATATGTTGTTATTGTGGCATGCCTGGGTGCTCGTGTGTGTCATCGCTGCTTTGTGACTTACCCTTGTTCCTTGTCCCCAAAGGCCTCGTTGGTCTCGCTCGCCATGGTCGGAGCCGTAACATATATGTCTCCCCGTTGGAGAACCCTTGTGACTTGCCCCCCAAAGGCCCCGTTGGCCTCAGCTCGCGGTCGGCGACGTAACATGCGGGTCTCCCCGTTGGAGAATCCTTCTGGTTTCCCCCAAAAGGCCCCGTTGGCCTCAGCTCGCTACGGTCGGAGCCGTCATATACCTATCTCCCCGTTGGAGAATCCTTTTGACTTGCCCCCAAAAGGGCCCGTTGACCTCAGTTCGCTAATATCGAATCCCGTCACTTACATGTCTTCCCGTTGGAGAACACTAAGTTGTCACCCGATGTGTACGTACAGCGCCTGTCAACGCTAGCCTACGTCATAGTCTGTGAAATTTGAAAAACACAGACTATGAACCAGCGCCGTTAATCGTGTTCTGTGACGTAGCTACTATAAGGAATTTAAATAGTAGACAATGATTGGTCACTTAGAAAATTTAGTTAATACGTGATATTCAATTGGTTAAGAACTATTTCCGTTTTCAATGTTCGTCTGATCGTCATGTTGTTTCGAAGACAGTTTCTCAGCCGCGAGCCGCCTCAACGGTTTCCTTGTAAACGAGACTATTAAATTTAAAGAGTTTGCTAATACTTTCAAAGGATGACTGTTTATAGTCGGCATAATTTTGGTTCGAGGATGATCAAACAGTCGAAGAGATGCGGGAATCGAATTGTTGATCATACGATATTTCCAGGTAGCCGTCGAGTGCCGATTCTCGTTATCAGTTATGCTATTTCGTTTTAGCTTTTCAGCTTGTCCTATTTGTCCATTAGAGCTTATAAGTTTGCTCTTCATATGATTTCTTAAACTTTTAGTGAATACTCGTTAGTTGCTATAAGCATAGACTTGCTCCAAGTCTGCCTCTTGATTGTTTTGGGTTTGTTAGTTAAAGACGTGTTTGTTTCGAGAATACGGTTTGTTTCGAGACAGGTTCTTTTCAAAACCTTGAAATAAACCCGTCTTTGAAACCAAACCACTCTCGAAATAAACCCGTCTTCTCGAAACAAACCCGTCTTTGAATAAACCCGAAACAATCAAGAGGCATAAACACAATCTATAAGCATTGCGAATAATCGGCATCATAGGTAGCCCAGACACAAATTTCGAGTATGAATAGATATACATAGTTATATTATTATTTTTTTATAATTCATTTATTTACTGCATAAAAATGCATACTGTTGGCCTGTAATTGTTCATATCTTCTTTCATAACATCAATATATTCTATATGACTTGTTTATAGATCATAAAGCTTAGCAGTGTTTCAAAATATTCATCAAATACACTGCTACTCTATATTACCCCCTGCGGTGTATATTTTATGGTAAAAATAGTAATATAACAATGTTTATCTGACGGTAAAGCGTGAACACCGCAGGGGGTAATATAGAGTAGCAGTGTATTTGATGAATATTTTGAAACACTGCTAAGCTTTATGATCTATAAACAAGTCATATAGAATATATTGATGTTATGAAAGAAGATATGAACAATTACAGGCCAACAGTATGCATTTTTATGCAGTAAATAAATGAATTATAAAAAAATAATAATATAACTATGTATATCTATTCATACTCGAAATTTGTGTCTGGGCTACCTATGATCGGCATAAATTACAGAACACACAATTTGGCTCTGATGCACAGACGCTACTTAGCGCCGCCTTTTTCCGCCCGCAGGCTAGTCAACGCCTGTTTGGTCAGTTTTGTGTGTTGGCTCGTTTATCATCCCTTCCGGCCGACGAATGGACGTTAATGTTATTCGCTACTTGGCTCATGTGTGTTCGCAACGTATTGCCAGCTACGATATCCGTCTACTTAGCAGCCGTACGGTCGTTACACATCGATCGGGGTTTCCTGGATCCCCTAGTCGACACCCCTCGCCTGCAGCGGGTAGTACGCGACATCAAACGATCGGCATCGTCCCCCCGTCTTTGCAGCCTCCCGATCACGATTCCACTCATGAGCGTCATTCACGCATCACTGTCACGTTCCTCGTTTGATCATTGCATGTTTTGGGCGGCATGTTGCTTGGCCTTTTTGGATTCCTCCGTGTCAGCGAGTTTACGTCTACGGGGTGTACGATCCACTCCGACACCTGTCCATTACAGATATCACCATTGATATCGGCGGTATCATTCACTGCTGCATTAAATCGTCAAAAACCGACCCGTTTCATCACGGAGTCACCCTCCATATCGGCGCTACTGGAAAAGTGATTTGTCCAGTCGTAGCGTTACACAGTTATCTGGTCAGACACGGTTCCGCTGGGGATGGACCCCTATTTGTCGCAGCGTCTGGTACACCACTATCACCCCTGCTGGTCAACTCGTGGCTGCGGTCCATCGTGTCTGCTAGCGGAAAAGGAGACCAGTTTTCTAGCCATAGCTTTCGCATCGGCACCGCGACATCTGCAGCAGCTGCGGGCGTTCCGGACCATCTCATCAAAACATTAATTCGGTGGTCCAGCAACGCTTATCAACGCTACATCCATACTTCCCCGGTTGTGCTCGCATCCGTAGCACAGTTCCTCGCTTAATTCTTTCGTCTACCAGACGGCACTTATCTCGTTTGGAGGAGGCTTCACATGCCTCGAAGCCCTCGCTCCAGCGCCGCTGGATGTGTAACCTTGGGAGAGGGTTCTCGGCTACGTGGCCACATCACTACACCGCTTAGTCGCGCGTAGTAGATTACTAGGCCTGGATAGGATGGAGTCTGGGACCGAACTACTTCGTACCCAGGATCTTACTCTGCCCTGGTGACGTCTTCGCCAAGCATGGGTATTGCAACCATACCTCTCAAGGACGCTACGACCCTCCAAATAAGAGAATATATATAATGTATACACATACATACTAAGCATGAGGTGGGTCGAGCTCCATCGGTACTGGACGAACGTGACGTTGTTAATAGCAATATATTTTTACTTCTTGTACGCAAACCTTTAATATTTTCGATATTTCAGATATATAATTTACCTGCAGATTGCGCTATTCGTCATCTTTTACTTGGCCACTTTCCAACGTCTCACTTATCAGTCTTTCTGCACAGAACGGACGGATATCACTCAGGCTAACTACTTTCTGCTTTGTTTATAGGTTTATAGAATCACGCCACATCTAACGTAGTGACATGTCTATTCGTATTTGGGAATAACGGAAGTTAGAACATGGTCACCCCCAATCAGAGAACAGTATTTCAATGTATATATGAACAGTATTTCTGCCTTAAAACCAAATAAAGCACCGGGACCAGATTCAATTCCACCGTGGTTTATGAAGGAATATGCAAACGAAATCGCACCGACACTTACAAAGATATTCCAAGAGTCTATAGACACTGGCATGGTACCAAAGAAATGGAAAAACGCAAACGTTACGGCTATTTTTAAGAAAGGTTCTAAATCTGATCCTAAGAACTATCGGCCTATTTCGTTGACATGTATAGCCAGTAAAGTGCTTGAGCACATTGTTCATAGCCATATTATGAAGTATTTCGAGCGATATAATATATTAACAGATCTACAGCATGGTTTTAGGGCCAAAAGGTCTACGATAACTCAATTGATTAGTACTATCGACGATATTTCAAGCGCTATTAACAATGATACCACAGTACATGTAGTCATTTTAGACTTTGAAAAAGCGTTCGACAAAGTCCCGCACCAACGCCTATTGAGAAAACTACAATGTTACGGAATACAAGGGTCCCCTGCATAATTGGCTTGAATCGTTTCTCACGGATCGTCATCAGACAGTCGTTTGTGAAGGGAAAGCTGCCCAACCAACACCGGTAATCTCAGGAGTGCCACAGGGAACTGTTTTGGGACCTTTACTTTTCCTCTCGTACATCAACGATTTGCCAAATGAACTGAACTCTAGTATTCGATTGTTTGCGGACGACGCGCTTTTGTACGGTCTAATCTCTGGAAGTTCAAACACTGATGAATTGCAAGACGATCTTAGCAAGTTGGAAATCTGGCAAGAGAAATGGCAGATGAAATTTAATCCCGGAAAATGTAAAGTATTATGCATATCGACAAAAAAGGACCCGCCACAAAGGAAATATTCGTTTTGTAACACTGAGTTAGAGCAGGTCGAGTCGGTCGCTTACCTGGGTATCACCCTGAATAACAAAATGAAGTTCTCGGAGCATGTCTCAAATACAGCGAATAAAGCAAGTAAATTACTTGGAATGGCACGAAGAAATTTTTGGAATTGTCCGAAAAAAGTTAGGGAAACTATTTACACAACCATGGTAAGGCCAAAACTGGAATATGCTTGTGAGGCATGGGACCCACACTACAAAGACATCAAGACACTGGAAAAAATCCAAAGAAAAGGCGCCAGATTCTGCTTGCAGAACTATGCTCCACTTGCCAGTGTTACAGGCATGTTAGACACACTTGGATGGAAAACATTGGAAGAGAGGAGGATGAAATCAAGACTAACGATGATGTACAAGATAAGTCACAACCTGGTTGATTTTAACGCCGATCAGTATTTGATATTACACCCTGAAACTAGAACACGGGGAAGTCACCCATTGAAATATCAAATTCCCAAGGCAACTAAAGATGTTTTTAAATTTTCATATTTCCCACGAACGATCAAAGAGTGGAACAAACTGCCACCTGAACTAGTACTCTCAAATTCATTAGGTGAATTTAAAACGAAGCTGAGTTGTCATTTTTAATTGTAATATAGGTGTATTTTAGGACTTTTTAGACATATTTATATACATTGTTTTATTGTTTATTTATAGTTTTAAAGTTGGTGTGATCTTGAAAAAGTTTACCGACTAAATAAATTGAGATTGAGAATGTTCTATATTCCATAAACTGTCTGGATTGATGTATATACATTAGTATGCTCTATATAGAGCATACTAATCAGGTTTTTGAAACTAAGGAAGACAAAGCCTCATTAGTATTCTCTAAATAGAGCTCGCTGTCTGCATCTAATTACAATCTGCAGACAAGGACCGGATGAGTTTCATTCCGGATTGAATTTCATTCCGGATTGAGTTTCATTGAAATTTCATTCTGGGTCAGTCAGTGCAAGATTTCATTCCGGAATGGAAAATACGACTGGAAGACTGAAACGAACAACACATGCGTGTTTTTAACATTTATAGACGATAACTTGCAGCTAAAGACAGGAATTGCGCAGACGTTATATTGTTAAATGTAAATAGCTCTATGTCGGCGACGTTATAAATTAAAGAAAAATAAATGCTTGTTTACTTGCGACCGCATCGATTATCGTTTCTAGTAATGCTTTATGTTTATTCTTCGCCAAATTATCAGTTTAAGTCACATGTACTGTACAAGCGCAGGAATCGTTGAAAGAAGCATTGCCGCTATCGGCATCTTGTAATTTCAGATTTCGCGCGATTTTCGATCCTGGGATAGAATTCCTATGTAAACGCGGTTTGAATTCACGTTCAATTCGGAATGAAACTGAATCCGGATTCATGTAAACAGCCCATAACAGGCATTGGTGAAAGAAGGCATGTATGTTTAGATTTATGAATTATTTATATTTTACAACTGAAACTTTCGTCGGCAGAACTATATGACGACTAGTAGCCAAATATAAATAGTACTGATCGGCAAACAACGCAAAATAAAGCCATGGAATTAAGTACTGATTGTATATAAGTATATTTTCATAATATAACAATGAATTTACTTTTATTTGTTTTATATATTTTTATGTATTTTAGCATGCATTTCTACACATTTCTCTTCTGAATAAATAACTTTTTATACCAATTATTTATATGCCCCATCGCGCTGAAGAAGTTTAATCAAATTCTCGATCTCGTTTTTCAGTAAGTGTTACCCGTCGTGCATTGCGCATGTGTTTGCCAACTTGACGTGAAATATGATAATCAAGAAATTCGCCCAGTGTTCTCAGAAAACCATATAGATGGTCAAAAAAGATTGACAAGGTATTTACGGATGAGTTCAATATAGCACGAGGGACCATCTGTAACCGTCTCAAACTCATTAATAATTCATGAGCAAATTATTCAATCAGATCTTCTAAATTGAACCACGTGATGACACTAGAAATGCCAGTAAAGTACTGGGCAGAGGACTAGAAATAATATTTCCAGTCCGGTGCTGCGAATATGACGTCAAGAACTAATAGGGATTACATTTATCATTAATAATCCACTTAGGGATTACACTTAGGGATTACACTAATTGATTTTGAGAAGTCATTCAAAGGCCTCGAAATCGGACTCCAAGTCCTAAATCCTCGTACTTGAAAACCCGGTCTAGTCCTCTTTCTCGGCCTTTAAATATTACGTCTCAGACAGAGGCGTAAGATGATGTTTTTGGTTAGGGGGCTTAAAGTGCTCATAACCTCAAAATGTTTTATTGTCTTGTTTGGAAGAACTTTTAAAATGATAAAGTAACTTCTTTTGAAGATTTTCGTTTCTTTGCTTTCTTTTTGAGATATATCAGTTTGTTTTATATGCAAATATCTGGAATTTCGTCACACATGCATAATGACTTATTGGAGAAATGTGTATATCTCTTTCATTCTCGAACGAAATCCTTTAAAATCAAGAAGTTTGGTTATTGTGGGAGAAACGCACACATGTATTATTCACACTTTAGTGTTTTTATTTCATGAACGCAAAGATATATAACATTCTCTGATAACTTATCCATGTGTGACGAAATTCCAGATATTTGCATATCAAACAAACTGATATATCTCACAAAGAAAGCGAAGAAGTGAAAATCTTCAAAAGAAGTTACTTTATCATTTTAAAAGTTCTTCCAAATAAGACAATAAAATATTTGAGGTGAGGGGCACTTTAACGGGGTTTTCCTGGTGTAAGTCACTTCAGTTATTATAAATATTGGTCCAATTTCGATAATTAGCTTAGTTAGCAGACGAGCACATGATAAGTTGTCCGGCGAAATACATCGTGCTCTTTTCGTTTAAGGCTGTTTCTTTCTCAGATCTTTAACAGTTTTTCTAAGAACTCATCCTTTTTTCTCTTCCTTTGCTCCAAAAAACTAGCTATATTTAAGTTCTATAAACAAAGGCGGCAAAATAGGGGGCTAAGCCCCCTAATATTTTTAGGATTTTAGAGCTACAACAACTGTTTGTTCCCTTGTTTAACTGGTGGTTTAATTAAGTAAATCGAGCTTGCAACGCCAACGGATATTCAGCGAAAGATAAACTAAAGCCCGGTTTCCATATGATCCGCAATGATCGCAACTATGCAAAGGTCTGGTTCGTTTTCTCGTTGAATTCTGATGCCATGTCGGTTCTTACAGTCTTCTCACGTCACCCAAACGTGGCAACGTGCTCATTTTCGGCACAACCAATGAATGTGAAAAGTCTGTGACTGCTAATGGGATGTGGGCTTATAAATGTATCTATGGGGGCTTATATTATATTGGCTTACTGGAAGGTATTTCTGTTATGAAAGCAATAGAGGTCTTCTGTTGGAATAAAAGATTTATCAATAATTATTATTACATTGTGTCGGTTTCCTTTCATGTACCGCGGGATGTATGCGCCATATACATCCTTATGAATACTAATAAGATAAGAAACGAAGAAAAAACTAGGAAAATCTTTATCCAAGGTGGACAAAATCGACAAAACTTTGTTGGAAACCTCCTCAATGTAATAATAAGTCAGATAAACACCTCGAATATCGGGATTTATGCTATATACAGCCCTCGGACGCTACGCGTCCTCGGTGTTTATCTATTACTTATATATCGGTGTGGTACATTATTGATGTTTTAACATTTTTGGATGTTATCTAAGATTTGGTGATATCTAGTATGAACCATAGCTGACATAATACTGACTGAGATCATTATTTAAATCATACAGAATTGGTTTCTTTATGCAGCTATCTGTGACAAGTTAATTTGTTCTTTCTTATTGATCGATGGTCAGTATACTTCTACGCTGTCTGTTCAGTACAGGTACTGCACCCAAAAATTAAACACAATTTAGGCTATTTAGTTATATAGTTTGATGTCTTATAGTTTAGTTTATTATATTTACCGCTCTTTTAGGTGAACGGAATATACCCCAACAGGCTAGAATTCTGATGACATGTCGGTTCTTACAGTCTTCTCACCTCACCCAAACGTGCTCATTTTCGGCACAACCAAACATTGAGTCGGTTTCCTTTCATGTACCGCGAGATGTATGCGCCATACATCCCTATGAATACTAATAAGACTAGAAGTTACTATCGCAAGGGGAAGTGCTGCCTCGAAAGTCATGGGAAGCCTCATTTTTGATAAAATTTCAAAAATGAACTCACTGTAGTTATGTACACATATCTATCAATTATTTTAATTATTTTAAATACAGAATGATTATCACTTATCTGAATATAGTATACATTATGACTACAGTATGTAGTTGGTGATTGGTAAACAAATTTCTGATAAATCACTGCCACTATAAATCATGCTTCTTACTGTGGCAAAGCTGTCAGTGGAATCACAAGTGTCTGATATGTTTATGACAAAGCAAGCGCTAAACATATAGGCGCTGACTAAATAAATACCAGAAATGGTATGTAACAGATGTTTATGATATTGTTGCACCATTATTTATATCGTCTGAAATTTTATTGTTGAGAATGCGATACTTTCAAGATCTTTGTGATGTATTAGTTCATTGCACATGTCCACGACTCGACATATTATACTGTAATTGTCGTTTGGGAATACACCACAGTCAACTGCAACCACTGTATTTTATTTTCCCAAAGAACTTGTAATATTGTATTTATTGCATACCAAATATTATGGTTATCCATGGCACACAAATAATTTCCATTGTGCACTGAATTTTCACAAAATGGACAAATCCACTGAATTTTCACAAAGTTGAGGTAAATAATTTCTTGAAGACAGTTCCATGTACAGTTTATTTATACATATACAGTTGGGCAGATCAATATTGTTTTGTACCTCAACGGGCGATATATATTTGTGTCGATCACTGATCGAAGTTGTCTTCTAACCAACGGCAACAAACAACGGTTGGTAAGTTGTTCAACGGCAGAAATCCCTGACGAGGAATGAGATCATGGTTAAAAACATTCAAGTACATGTTGTCTCCTTGTACTTCGAGTTCCACTTCGTAACTGGAAGCCCAATAGCGGAGCAATTCTAGAATACCCGTCAACTTTTGAGACCGCATTTAAAGGCAGAAATAGAAACCATTGCTCTAAAATCTGTTTAAATATAATGTCGAAGGTTTATATTGTGTGTACTTGTTGATAGTTATCAAATTAAAATAGAACGAAGCAATTGTATATGATGAACTTTCCGTAATTTGACCCTTTTACTAACTGTCAACAGAAGCAAATGCGCCCAATAGCTTGTGCTGTTAACAGCGCTGATAAATTCATGAAAGAGCACTGCTTTTCTCGAGACTGGCCACTGAAACCTTCATGGCCTTGATGAATACTTCCACGAGAAAGTAAAGACAAAATAAAGACATAAACAACGTGAATTTCCTGTGAAGGAATTGTCGAGAACTTCGAGACGCTATAAATGCAAGCCAAAAACAAACAGCTGGCAGCGTGGTAGCGGAACATGCGCACTTGAGTCACTTTCGAGCACATATGGATGACGTATGCCGACACACAAACAAACGCAAAATTTAACAAATCGAGATCTGGTCAGCTATACATAGCTCGGTAAAAGGACTGGGCACGAGTAAACGCAAGAGGCATGTCAAGAATAGTGTGCTGTCTCCCCTCAGGGATGGCAGCAATAAGAAACGATTTGGGCTATTTAGTTATATAGTTTGATGTCTTCTAGTTTAGTTTACTAGAAATACGTGTACGCAACAACCCCTCGCCCACCGTAATAGGCGATAAAAATCAATAACCCATTGATTTGCCAATCGAATGGACTTTATAGAAAACACTACATGTATCTCTGAGAGCCTTTAAACTATCAATCTTGTGTTGTTCTGAATTTCATTGTTTCATAATTAGACATCAAACTAAATAACTCAAAGTGTTTACTTTTTTGGGTGCATTATTATATCAACCTGCAATTTTAAGATTTGTTTCATATGTAAAGGCCGGATCCTCACTGTGATGTCACACTGTATAATAACTTACTGAAAATGCATGTATATATATCTTTGGGATTATTCAATCAAAGCACTCAAAACTCAAAGCGTACAAAAAGTATCTCACTACTGACAATTAAGCATTTTGAGGCTGCTACATAACGTGTCTAGCAGGTTTTGCTATATATAATACAGGGCATAATTTTTCACATTATTATAAATTCTAGTTAATATTTGTTACTATTATTAAGTTACAACATTATTTGTTACTATTATTATTAAGCAAAAACTTGAGTAAAAAGTGCCAACAGATTGCCTGTTATGCATTTTGAAACATTTTTCTATACCGTTTATAATCTCTCCCACTCAAAACCCCTTTGGAAGTAAGTTTTAGTGTTTCTGGGGAAACACTTTTGTCCTTGGAATAGAACTGCATATGCAATGCCGGTTTTATATATATATTTAAGCTACTCTTGTTTAAGTGCTTTCTGAAGGATATTTAAAGTAGATTTTATTAACATAGATTTTATTACATTTGTTACAAACAAACAATCAAATGTAAAATTAATATAATATGTGTGATCACTCGAATTAAAAGTATTACCTTCATCAACAAATCTGGCAACACACTAATTGGGCATGCACCACAAGAGCATTTATATGTGCATTTTTTTAAATTGGGGGAATAAAATATGATTCTGGACATATAAATTAAACAGCTTTATTCCCATGGAACTGAACCTGAGAGACTTTTTTTGAATATCATCATCTTGTAATCTGTTATAAATAGGGCTTCACTTTTGTAACTATAATGTGTCATTTTGATAAAGGAGCAGGGTCCCGATACATTAAAAACTAAGCAAATGTGTTCAGAGTATTTTTTGAAGGTGCGGTATATAATGTTTATAAACCTGAACAGAAGAAGATATATGCAAGTGGAGGCCAGGCCAGGCATAACATGTGTAGGTCTATAAACATGTACAATGCTTGTTTACACTACTCAAATGTACAAATGCCTTTATGCCCATACAAAAATTAAAAGCACAACATTGTCATTGATGCAATGCATTACAGTAAATTATATCACATTATCACCACATTGATCAAGGGTGCACTTCACCTGCTTGTTGGTTGAGCTGACACATCCATGCAATATATCTCGTATTATAAAATAATCGGAAGTAAATGAGCGACAACATGCTGTCTGATTTCTCGCGTAGATTTTGTCGTTTTTGACGTAGTGTAAATCACAAAAGGAAGTCAAAGAATACCTGGATACAAGACTAATCAAGGTACTAACACAAGAGAATGTTTTAACTAACGTTGAATACATTTTCATCGCTAAAATCGCTAACATGTTTCCTAGCAACGCACATAGCAACGCCGCTTATAACAGTTAAATCTGCATTTTTCATGGGCTTTTAGTGTTATTTTATAAAAGGAATAAAAAGCTTTGTCTTGTGTGATTATCGAGTTATAATGGCACTCGAGAAGTTAGTAAAACACAGTGGCGAAGCTGGTCGTAGCAACTGGTCATATGTAAATAGTTTCAAAATTTGCATGCCGTACGACGAAATGCTAACCTAATATCATCAAAACCCTAAACCTAACCCTAAATCTAGCCAAATTACTAACCCTAACCAAAAAAACTATGCAGAAAAGGCAAATTAATTGCTCAACACAGACTCGCAGTGTACTATTATTAGCCATTATTTGAGAAATTATTAATTTATTTACCTTTATTTGTGTCTGTTCTTGCCCGTTAACACTGCAGTCTACAATTACGGCTTGAAATCAGCTGAAAAAAGTCTGTATTATTTGATGCTTTAGTCCAGAGGTTCTGCCCGCCGCCGCCCCCCCCAAAAAAACGCTTTCGGTTTTCGGGGGGGGGAGGGCGGCGGCGTAAAGGTACGTTTGTCGCGCTGACGTCAATTTAAATTTAAACGCCAAATGTAACCACCCAAAAGCCGTTTATAGGTCCCAATCACAATTCCTAACCCTAATAATCCTAACCTAACCCCTTGCACTGCCAAATTATCCCTCTCTAACCCCAATTTTCCTTTGTTACCACGGCAACAATAAAGGATCGTTTACCATACATACAAATATATATATATTCCGACATAAAGGCTACTTTCACTTCCCCTTGCATAAAAAAGCGCGGGGAAAAATTCCGTCAAGATTAGCACCCTCGCCCCAGAACCTTCGGCCCTGGACGGCGCTTCGCGCCGCCGGGCGAGGGGATTATATTTATCACTGTTTTAGGTGAACGGAATACCCCGCATAGGGGTTCCGAGGGCCTACAATGCCGAAAGTCTTACCATTTGCTGATATTATTGCAAAGGCAGCACTTTCTCCTCAATTATTTTAAGACCACCCTGAGTGGAGGTCTGATCCAGGATTTGAACCTGTGTCTCCCACCAACTCATAGACATAGATGTGTGTGGTAACCACCAGCTAGACTAGGCTTTGGCCCATTGTGCCAGCATAATTTTTAGCATAATGGGAGCAAAAAAGCATAATTTCTAAAACGAGCACTGCTCGAGCATAATCCTAAAATTTTAGCACTTTTTTAAGCATAAAAGGTAATATTACTCATTTGGTAGTCTAGAAAGTCAGAAACTTGTTACAAGACCGCTTTCATAGTTTCACTTTCATTGTGGGCAGTAGTAGTGCAGACTGTGCACTGCAGTACACTGTACACCTGAACTGCCGAGCAAAAAGCCTGGGAACGAGCCACGAGGTTGTAAACACTACTGCCAAAATGGCGTCAAACATTTTTTGAGTTGTTGAATTTATGTAAGAATCTGTGAGAATATTGAGCATTTATGTGAGAATATCGAGCATAATTTGTGAATTCTAGCATAATTTTTAGCATAATTAGGCAAAATTGAGAGCAGTGCTATTAGCATAATATGCCAATTTTTTTAGCACAATGGGCCAAAGCCTAAGCTAGACCATAACAGCTGAAACAATCAAACAGACAACACAAGCTTGAAAGTTTAAAGGCTCTCAGAGATAGCGTCCACAGCAAACCATTCATATTGGCAAATTAATGGTTATCTATTTTCATGTAAAATAACTAAGCACTGGGCTAGAACTAGGCTAGGGTGATGGGTTGTCGCGTACACTTATTTCTTGTATACCTTTATGCTTTGTTAGACATTTCTACACATTTCTCTTCTGAATAAATAGTTTTTTCTTTCAAACATTGACATTTTCGTTGCTTTGAATGCCCCGCTAAAGAAGTTTAATCAAATTCTCCATCTCGTTTGTTTTAGTAATTTTACCGTCCTGCATTGCGCGTTTTTGTTTTCGAACTTGACATGGGAAATATGATACTCCAGAAATTCGAAATTTAGTAATTAATCAAAAGTAATTGCAAACACGAACGCCAAGATTAACTTCAGAACCACATTAAGTAAATAAACAGCCACACACTGAACAATTAGTACAATTGTGGTCACAACACTTGCCTATTACGTGCATGGAAGAGATGCAGGGTGGATAAGTTCTCAGATAGACGCCTACTCAGCTAGGGTCTTAAAATAATCGAGAATAAAGGGCTTATGGTATATTGCGAAACGAAACAGGTTTACGAAACGAAACAATTTGTTGCCTAACGAGGTAGATAATAATAACCGACCCCAAAACAACAAAGATCCTAACCCTAACCCCACGCCTAACGAGTTTTCTAGCTAACACCCCGTCTAACTACCTTTAAGACACGTTTTGCAAATTGTTGTTTCGTTTCGCAAATCTGTTTCGTTTCGAAAAATACCAGGCATAAGTCAGAAGAAAGTGCTGCCTTTGCAATATAACATCGATCAGTAAATGGTAGGATTTTTGCGTTTTCTGCGATGACGACGTGAAATCGTAGCCACTTATCAGTCTCTCTGCACAGAACGGACGGATATTACTCAGGCTAATTACTTTCTGCTACGTAATCACGCCACATCTAACGTGGTGACATTATCCGTATTTGGGAATAACGGAAGTTAGAACATGGTCACCTTCAATCAGCCAATCAGCGAACAGTATTTCAATGCTCTATATTCCATAAATTGTCTGGATTGATGTATACACATTAGTATGCTCTATATAGAGCATACTAATAAGGTTTTTGAAACTAAGGAAGACAAAACCTCATTAGTATTCTCTACATAGAGCTCGCGATCTGCATCTAATTGCAATCTCCAGACAAGAGCCGGATTGAGCTGTTTCATTCCGGATTGAACTCATACCGGTTCTGTTAAAAACCCTTTAGGTGTTCACATGAATCCAGAATGAGATATATTCTCAATCCGGATTTAATTATTTCTGGTTCTCATTCCGGATTGAATTTCATTCAAATTTCATGCAAATTGAGAATCCCATTCGTGGCGCGGGCTCAAGATTCAAGACCTGACTGGGTAGGTACTTTATCTGACCTCCATTATAGTGAATAATTTAATAACTGATGTAACCATGTAACTCTTAAGCCTCCTCACTCTACTTAGCCATCCTTAGCCCTCGTTAGGCATCCTTAGGCATCCTTAGCCCTCCTTAGCCCTCCTTAGCCCTCCTTAGGCATGCTTAGGGTAACTTCGCCCTCCTTAGGCATACTTAGCCCTCCTTAGCCTCTATCCTACGCAGAGGCTTATATATATTACTAGAAAAGGCGCGCGTTAGCGGGAGGAAAATCGGGGTCGTCCGGCCACCGCGCACCTCCGATTTTCCTCGAGCCACTCCCAGCGCGCTTCCCCATTTTCCCCGCACGCCTTTTTCTAATAAAAAGCCTCTGCGGAGGAGCAACCTGGTCTCTTCCCTTAAATTAACTATTATCCTTAATTTACAAATCGCTCTAAATTAAGGATAATGGTTAATCTAATGCTAGAACCCAACCCCAACACAATAAAGATCCTAACCATAACCCCGGCCCCCGCTAATGGTTTTCTCACCTAACCCCCCGTCAAACTTAGCCCTCCTTAGGCATACCTAGGCCTCCTTAGCCCTCCTTAGGCCTCCTTAGCCCTCTTTAGGCATACGTAGCCCTCCTTAGACATACTTAGCCCTCCGTAGCCATCCTTAGGCATACTTAGCCCTCCTTAGCCCTCACTTAGCCCTCCTTAGGCATACTTAGCCCTCCTTAGGCATACTTAGCCCTCTTTAGGCATACTTAGACATAATTAGCCCTCCTTAGCCATCCTAAGGAGGGCTAAGTATGCGTAAGGAAGGTTAAGCATGGCTAAGGAGGCTTAAGAGTATGCATGGTTACATCGGTTATTATATGATACACTATAATGGAGATCAGATAAAGTAGCAACCCAGTCAGGTCTTGAGCCCGCGCTACGAATGGATTCTCAATTTGCGTTTGTGTATTCCAATTTGCGTTTGTGTATTCTCTTTTGCGTTTGTGTATTCTCTTTTGCGTTTGTGTATTCTCTTTTGCGTTTGTGTATTCTCTTTTGCGTTTGTGTATTCTCTTTTGCGTTTGTGTATTCTCTTTTGCGTTTGTGTATTCTCTTTTGCGTTTGTGTATTCTATTTTGCGTTTGTGTATTCTCTTTTGCGTTCGTGCATTCTCTTTTGCGTTCGTGTATTCTCTTTTGCGTTTGTGTATTCTCTTTTGCGTTTGTGTATTCTCTTTTGCGTTTGTGTATTCTCTTTTGCGTTTGTGTATTCTCTTTTGTGTTTGTGTATTCTCTTTTGTGTTTGTGTATTCTCTTTTGCGTTCGTGTATTCCGTCTTTTGCGTTTGTGTATTCTCTTTTGCGTTTGTGTATTCTCTTTTGCGTTTGTGTATTCTCTTTTGCGTTTGTGTATTCTCTTTTGCGTTTGTGTATTCTCTTTTGCGTTTGTGCATTCTCTTTTGCGTTTGTGCATTCTCTTTTGCGTTTGTGTATTCTCTTTTGCGTTTGTGTATTCCCTCTTTTGCGTTTGTGTATTCTCTTTTGCGTTTGTGTATTCTCTTTTGCGTTTGTGTATTATCTTTTGCGTTTGTGTATTCTCTTTTGCGTTTGTGTATTCTATTTTGCGTTTGTGTATTCTCTTTTGCGTTCGTGCATTCTCTTTTGCGTTTGTGTATTCTCTTTTGCGTTTGTGTATTCTCTTTTGCGTTTGTGTATTCTCTTTTGCGTTTGTGTATTCTCTTTTGTGTTTGTGTATTCTCTTTTGTGTTTGTGTATTCTCTTTTGTGTTTGTGTATTCTCTTTTGCATTTGTGTATTCTCTTTTGTGTTTGTGTATTCTCTTTTGTGTTTGTGTATTCTCTTTTGCGTTTGTGTATTCTCAATTTGCGTTTGTGTATTCTCTTTTGCGTTTGTGTACTTTCTTTTGCGTTTGTGTATTCTCTTTTGTGTTTGTGTATTCTCTTTTGCGTTTGTGTATTCTCTTTTGCGTTTGTGTATCCTCTTTTGCGTTTGTGTATTCTCTTTTGTGTTTGTGTATTCTCTTTTGTGTTTGTGTATTCTCTTTTGCGTTTGTGTATTCTCAATTTGCGTTTGTGTATTCTCTTTTGCGTTTGTGTACTTTCTTTTGTGTTTGTGTATTCTCTTTTGCGTTTGTGTATTCTCTTTTGCGTTTGTGTATCCTCTTTTGCGTTTGTGTATTTTCTTTTGTGTTTGTGTATTCTCTTTTGCGCGTTTGTCAGTATATATGTTTGTGTTTGTGTATTTCAATTTGCGTTCGTGTATTTGGTTTATTTCACCTCTGGGCCACCGTACAGAATCGATTGAACCTCATGAGATAATCTCATATAATCCGCATCACATCACAATCCGATTAACACACAAACCACAACACTAAGAAGCGAACTCCGTGAGAAACCCTAATAATAATACTTTTAACTAACAATGTTGATGAGGTTGTAAAGGTCGACCTTCTGGGATGACAAAGACTGGTTTTACGAAAGCCAAAATAACGTCGGCTAGTCTAGTGAATGCACGGACGTCAACCAGTACTTACACAGAACAATACTCGAGTCGTCTCAAAAAAACATATGGAAATCACATAAACATTTTCAACAAGATACGGTTGAAAATAAGGTATTAAAATGATGTATTCAATAATTTTTAAACCGCGATAACTTCGTTATTTAAATGCCAAATGCGTTGATTATTAGCGCATATAAATGAGGAAGTCTTTGTCTATTATATTCGACATATAGAAACTCCAAAAACATTTTTAGAAACCTTCTCAACAAAATACGGTTGAAAATAAGGTATTTTCTCAATTTTCTCAATATTTCAGTGTTGGTGTATTAAATAATTTTTAAACAAGCTATGTCCAGTATAGCCATTGGATAGCAGATGGGGAGCTGGGTCCTTATATGGTAGCACATGATAACAGATGGTATCAGGCGGTAGCAGACGATAGCAGATGACAGTACGTAGATGGTATTAACAGACGGTAACTGCATGACGGTACCGATGGTGCAGATGGTGCAGACGCTGCCGATGCTACGTACCGATGGTACAGTATATGCATGTAGTGTATCTTGAGACGCTTTTCTTCATCTGACTCAGATGCCTTATTTCTGTCTGCATGCTACAGTGTATTTCGAACAATTTGCTATATGCGAACGTGCTGCTGATTTGTTTCACTAGTTTTCTATTGCGGAAACTTGTTCGTCTTCATATCGTCGGTATATATACCCGTCTCGACCAAGTAACAACCGTGTAGGACTGCGAGTGAGAGAATGAGGGTTTCCTTACTGCAAATTTATAGAATTTGCTAACAATAGGTATAACGTTGAGGACAGCTGATTGTGCTGCAGCACAATGCCTAATGCGTACTGTATCTGCTGCATACCAGCAGAAAATACATTTTGCATGCTTTTATAATTTATCCTGGGTGGTATTTTTTAAGTTTTCCACCATTTCCAAGCCTTCGTACTTGTTAAACTCTGCCAGCGGGCAGATAGCATAATTCATGATTTTGTGTAACACACTCTCCACGGTTAATGCCTCCATGGCCTGTTGCAACGTTTTCAGCTCTCCTTTCAAGGTCTAATGGCGGAAAATATATTCAATAAATAAGTGTCAGAGCCGCCCTTACCGCTGTACATCGACATGCAGCATATTACATTCCATCCTTCAATCAACTATGTGGTAGGGTTGCACCGATATGGGAGTTCGCCGATATTGCGATATCCGATATTTTGGTACCGATATGCCGATTGATCCGATACCGATAATCGATATTTTATTTATTTATTTATTTTTCAACCGCGTGTTACCCCAGACAACCCCAGAGCCTGATAAATATGAATGACAATGAGATATTGTAATAATAAATTAATGATGGCGACAACCTCGCCCATGCGTAACAGTTAAGCTATTTGAAGTGAGAAAATATGGGTTAAAGTTGTGTAGTCTGGTGTCGAAGTGTCGTTTGTCTGGTGTCGTTTGGTAAAACATGAATAAATAGGTTGAATTAAACCAAAGAAGCAGAAAGATAGAGAATAAGTGTAAAGGTAAGAAAGTAAAGTGTTGCTTGAAATTATGATAATGTGACAGCATGTCACGGCCCTTTCTCGTTATATGAACAACCGAAATAGGCACTTAATTTATTCTATGTTACGCACCCTAAATATCCTAAATACTACTCTTAGACAGCTTTAGAATGCATTTTGACTGCCTAATTAGACTGCTTATTAGGCGCCATTCATAATCTTAATACACATATTCGAACTTTATATAAGTATGTATTGTATGTTAAACTTGATATACAAATATGAATCTTGATAATATGCGAAACGTGATATGCGTATATGAATCTAGATATAACTAGTAATACGTGTACGCAACAACCATTCGCCCGCTTACTGTTTGAGGCTTTAATCCAGTGTAGTGCTCAGTTATTACATAAAAATAAGTAAATAATTCATTTGCCAATTATATTTGAACAAATTTTCAAACTGCTTATTTTTTGGGTGCAGTTTGTGGGTAGCGCACTGAACAGAACATGAGTGGGCAAGGTTAGAAACCAATTGTTGTAACTCTTGATTATTGAAATTAATAATTAATTTTATTAATTATATAACATTAATTTCATTAAAATTATTTATGTCAGTTATGGTTTTCATAATAAATAATCAACATACATGTCAGTTGACAGTTGGTTACTCATAATTTTATTCAAAGTATATACAGTTGTATTCATGAGACTGGATAACCTATGAATGATATTACAATATAGTACTGGCATTGCACATACAAGTATGTACATATGTACATGTACCATATTGTAATATGTACTGTAACCTGCATGTTCCTTATTGTCTAATTGTCAGTATAAGCAGATACCAAAAGATTCAATACCTAAATTTATCCAAGACCAAGAGTGTTGTCTGATTATTGATAAGCTTGAATATTGATAAACCTTTTATTCTGTTAGAACTTGTGTTGCTTTTATTAATATTAATTATGCACATACATGTATTGTACGGTTCAGTATTTCAATGGTATTCCATATTTCAAAAAGATGAAATGACAAAAGCCCATAATATGCAACAAAGAATGGCATTGCTTAAAGAGTGAGTGTCAGGGTTGTATGTATCGAAAAGATTACTATAGTAAATGATCAATTTTACGAAAAATATCACAATAACTGATCACTCAGGTATATTTACTTCTTAGAAAACTTGAAAATGGATAATTTATAAGAAGGATTGATCAAATATCGACGGATTCGTTTGTGAACTGAAATAGGCGTCCCATAAAATGGCCGCCAAGAAGAAAACAAGCGCGCAAAGCACTACCCTGACACTCACTCTTTAATCTAATTATTTCACCAATATATAATTAATTCAGAATGACCGCCAGGCACCGCTACCACACGTACGGGGTCTGGGAACGAGATTGAATGAACCTCGTTCCCAGGGCCTTATCTCCGCTCCCCGCTCCCCGCACGCCCTGGTACGAGCCACCTTAAAATTAGACTTGCTCCAAGTCTCTCTCTTTGTCGTCCCACGATATGCACGGTCTGCGGTCTGCGGTATCCCCGGAAAGCTTCGGAAAGCGGACTTCCGCTTTCCGGGGATACCGCAGACCGTGCATATCGTGGGACGACAAAGAGAGAGACTTGGAGCAAGTCTACCTTAAAATGGGCGGAAAGTGGGCGTTGCACCTGGGGTTTTGTTTTGAGTCTTTCACCATCACATGACAGTCATTCGTTCAACAGACAACAATGAAGGTTGTAGTTTTAGGATTGTTCGTTATTTCTTTGGTGAATCTTCATGCTGCACCGGTAATGTTTGACTAAATTTGTTTTAATCATACTGAACGAATTTGCTTATTAGTTTCTACTTCCGAAGATAAAAGAGTTGTTTTGACATCATATCAGTATTAACTATCAATTTGCTGTACTCATTTAACATTATTTCGTGACCAGCTATTATTCGTTTCATACATTACTATTATTATATTGCTTTTCTGGTATTTTTCTAGCTGTAGATGAGTTTGCGCTATTGTGCAATAATTTGTGTTATAGGCAGCTTATAGCTACAATAAAGTTAGATAACAATGCTTCAGATTTTAATATTTGCATAGGGACTTATATAGGGACTTGTGACCCTATTGTTGTAGGTGTCCATTATTTTTCATAATGGACTAGAAACTATCCATTATTTTGCATAACCGTCCATTATTTTTCTAATAATGGACGCTTCATGTCCATTATTTTTCAATATAACGCAATGTATATTTAATTTTTGCATCATCCATAACATTAACTCATAAAAATCCTTTTTAATTCAATTCCAATGTATGTCTTACAATCTTACAATCCACTCAAAATTCCACCAGTATCACTTCCCACATCTCTGCTACTAAACATCTTGACTGAGTTATAAATAATACTTCATTGCCTTCACTGGATTCCGCCATTTGTTTAGTACAAACTCGCATTCAACAACTTCACATGAATACTTCTACTCAGTCAATGTCCATTATTTGTTACGCATTGCTAAGCACTAGATGTGCAAATGCATCAATTCATTTCAAAACTAATTTATGGAAGCTGGGTTGTAAGCAGTATAAAAGCCTCAACCCAATCCATTATTTGAGAGAATGGACTGCACCTCACGGGCTGTGGGCTCGGTGCACTCCATTCTCTCAAATAATGGATGGGGTTTCGGCTTTTATCCTTTAATCCTTTACATACTGTAGCTTCTGTAGAAATATTAGAAGTTTGTAAAAGAATGTGAATATATTTAGGAATGTGAAATATTTTGCACTGGGTTGATCTAATTCACCAAGTGTTGACATGTCAAATATAAACTTTATATACCCATAATATATATCACTGAAGGAAGTGGTTACAGGTCCAACAATTTGTGGGGATATTTAGCGTTAGGAATATGGATATTTAGGATTTTTTAGGGTTATCTTGTTGCAATTGCATTTATATGTTTATAGTTTATACATATAGTGATGTCGGACCTGGAGCATTAGCCTATGGGGTCCGGTGTTGGACCTGAATTTGTGTCCATATACTGAATTTGTGGCTAAGCTCACAGTGACATCTTCTGTAGCTCAGTTAGTTAGAGCACTGATCCAGAGATCCAGGGTAGTGGTTTAATTCCCAGCCAGAAGGCCACGAAGTTGCATTGAATTAGCCCTACAGTTGCTACTTGAAATAAACCATTTTTCAGAAATAAAAAGCTATAGTACAGAATCAAAATACTATACACAGTGTATATCAATTAGCTTACACTGACTGTGCAGTTTGCTTGCATACAGCTAGTTGTATACATGTACATGGATTACCATTGATTTACCGGTAATGATTGATTAATTAAACGAGACTTACCTGCAATTTGAAGTTTGATTGAGATTCTATCACATGATGGATTCTATCCCCAACCAATTATACATTATATATGGTTGATATGCTTCGACAGGTTTACTTACTCCTATTGGTCACTAGTGTAAATGGAGGCTCGCCTGTTTGGAAACTAACTGAAAAATTTCAATGTCATATAATGAGCAGATTGAAGTTATTTCTGCATTCTTTCATTTTTTAATTTTTTGTTTTTCGATTTTTTCTTGTGAATTATCTAAAAACCTATATCTTGTATTGGGTCATGTTAATACTATACATACTGTAGTGTATGATTTAACCATTATTGGTTGGCTTATTAAAGGGGCTAATGTCATGCAGAATTTAGCTGAAAATGTGATTCTGGAGGCAATGCCCAGACCCCCTATGTACACCACAAGTGACAGCTGCTGCTTGTCTTACAATTATAGTTACTGTACGCCACTTTTACTAATCTAGTCACCTTGCAAGATATCAACAAACTTGCATGACCATGTGTGCCCATGAGAAAGTCCGGCCAATCAAGACCATCAAAATAATATGACAAATGCATCCCATGCCATCTCTGTGATATGTGCGAATTTCTGATGTCACCAAAACCTACCATTTCTCAATATAAAATTGGCATATTTCAGCTATATTTTGTATGATGACCCCCCAGGTATCATGCAAGATCTTTCAGGATGATCACGCAAGATCACCCAGGATCTTAGCAAGATCACCCAGGATCTTAGCAAGATCTTGTTTAAGTAAGATCTTAGCAAGATCTTGGCATCATGTTACAAAATATTGGCATGAACTTTATTAGATCATGCAAGATAAATACTTTTATAACTCTTTGAATGGAAAATCTTGCAAGATCATGCCAAGATTAGCCATCAAGACATTATATGAATTCAAGATCTTGCATACGGTAAATCCTGAATTTAATGTTAGAATTTTAAACTGAATTTTAATGTTTAGATCTTTGTAAGATTTTAACAAGATCTTAAAATTGTTTTGCAAGATCTAGCTTGTCAATTAAGTTCTTGTCAATATCTTGTAATTGCAAGATCTAGGTAAAATATTGCAAGATCTTACCAAGATTAGCACATTATGAATTCAAGATCTTGCATTATTCTAAATTTTAATGTAACTTGATAAGATCTTAGTTTTATGTCAGATCATAAAATTGATTTGCAAGATCAAGAACTGCACAAGTTCTTGTTCTTGTATACTGTACTAAGATATTGTTAAGATCGTAACCACTCAAATATTAAAGATGTATTGTAAGTTGTAATATGCATATACTGTACTGTATATACCCACCGATCCCAAGTTTTAATATTATAAGATATTTGGAAGAACTTGGCACGATTCTATTTGAAAATAAAACACATTACAATGTAATAATAATAAAACCATTTTAATAAAAAAACATTTTACATTTGAAATGAAGGAGGTGATGCTCTGAAATGTAGGTAAATATAAATTTAATTTCATATATTTATACGCGATAAATATATACAGTTATATATGCAGTCAACAGGGAACTTTTCATCTGCTTATGTGTGCGGGTAGTGTTGCATCGTATAGGGGCATGGGGCTAGCCTGAGCACGTGCAATGGTGTAGGTCTCGCGATAGCATTCATGTTCACAGCTATAGTCTCACAGATGCCGAGACCTACACGCAATAGTATGGTAACGTCTATAACCTCTTCAGTTCCCACAAGGTCAACCGACGTTGGGTTAAAACTCTCCTTTGATCACGCCTCTCGAAACTACGGAGCAAAAGTGTCGACACCAACAACGATTAACCCAACTCAACCTGTGGCGTCAGGCCTCCCTTCACAACTCGTCACCCAACACTAGTGGCGCAGACGACGATATGTACTGTACTACTCTGGGCCAATTTTGCGAGGCTCCAACCTTAATACCGACTAGTTCGTGCGTATTGGGGACGTCGCGGGTGTCTCTTCCACACCATTGTATTCTACCTCCGCTGCTATGCCTGCAGACGCTCCCAATTCGCTCTGCTCCGCCCTGTCAGTTTTGGGTCTTTCATCCTCCACTGCTAACACGACGCACTTTGTAGTCGGCCCCGGTTTTATCCACGTCTCACCAAAACTGGTGCAGACTATTGTTGGCGGCCAGTTCGTTGATCTATCGGTTCTCATACAAGAATTGTGCGCAGAAGAACCGCCGACGATCTGTAATCTGCTGGACGGTCAGCTAATCATCAACCCTGGCCCGCGAAAAACTAAAGTGATAACGGACTTTGTCACCCGTCTGTGTTCAAGCATTTTCGATATACGCGACTATATATTGCTCCTACCAACCCCAGCGAGCTCGCGATCTTTGGCTGTAGCAGCTATTCATAATTCGTTTGCTGAAACAATTCCGCGGGCCAACATGGGCTAACTGTTGCCGCGGCGCGAAACATCACCGACTAGTCGCAAATAAACTCGCCGAACTGTTTAATCACCACTCAGCCTCCTTAAGAGTTAAGTTCGCACAGCCGTTTCCATAACAAAGGCCACTGCAATCCCAGTCGCCATCAGCAGCCCAGTCTCCACGAGATCGAGTTGAAAAAGAAATAGCCCATATCTACAATTTCCGACAATCGATGCAGATGATGATCCACTCGAGTGGTGCATGGAAAGTGCACGTAAGATATTTTCCTCTCCTTTCCCAGTTTGCACGACGATATCTGGCGATTCCAGCAAGCGCGCAGCGCACCGACTGAAAGATTGTGTTTCTGGCTGAAAATTTGTAAATCTTTTTGGATTCTTTTTACTTTAAAGTGCCCCTGTGATCAAATTTTGGTATCCCGAATTTTTACATATTTGTAAAGAGCATGGTGTTTTCATTACTTAACTTGCCAAATATCAAGCAATTGCGAGCATGGGAAGTCGCCTTTTCAGATTGTTTTTTATACGAGATTATACGGCCGGCATTACTCGAACATGTTCCGGACGCTTAGGTTGCGATCAGAGGAAGTGACGTCAAAGACTCAACACGTGGCTGGTAATGTATTAATTATATAAAGCTACTTGCGGAAAACGTTCTATTGTAACTTGTCGTATAATTTCCATAAAGCTTTGTCACGTGTTGAGTCTCTGACGTCACAATTACATACTCTGCTGTGGAATCGCGGGCTCGACTGGAACAAGTTTTGAGCAATGGCGAACAAAATTTGGGGGACTTTGGAGGTTAAATTTCTTGTGATAGAATGTTTGTTGTTCATTTTTGGCAAATGCGAACATTTATAAACCTAAAATGATATCCTGTAACAAAAAATGAAAGGAAACGTAATGTGTATTTCGTCGCAGGGGCACTTTAAGCTTTTACCTAAATGTGCATGCGTAGAATGTATTAAATTGTAACTAATTACTCTCTGTGGATTTAAGATACGATGCTTAAGTAAACCTTACGGCCAACGTTTTGACTTTTTTTATTTTTTTTATTTCCATAAATATCGATATAGTCGATATTATCGATATTTTTTTAATATCGCATCAACCTTATTATTACCACCCATAAAGATAATGAGTGACCTGAATAATATATGATTATATAGGAATGAAAAGGACAGTGTGCATATGATTTAAAAGGTATATAGTTGCTTGTTAACAAACTTTTAGCTCTGATTTATTTCAAATTTTAAAAGGTTTTCTGCCAACGTTTTCTCTAAGGGAAGAATGTTTTTGTAGGTAGAGATTTAAGAGCAGTGAGCATGCGGACAAGGCTTAGCAATTGAATTCAATAGATAATTAAAAATTCACGGGATGTATATACTACTTCATGGATATCATACAGCCCTGGGTTGTATACATACACTGTACACATCCGTTATTCATCAACCCGTGGAGACTATTCAAATCCCTCCAAGCTTCCGCTACGTATAAAGAACAAAGAAAACCGACTAAAATGTGAACTAAATATAATTATTTACAATAGATAAAATAACTTTATTTGAAGTGTCATGATATTTAGCATTACTATACTAATTTTGGACACTAAAATATACTATACTTACATAAATACTAATTACTTACTACTAATTTACTAATTACTTCTAATTTACTAATTACTTCTAATTGAGGACACTAAAATTATACTATATTTACATAAATACACACCACTCAATCTGAGCATATAGCTGCACAGTACTACAGTTCTTTCAATAAAATGCGAAATGTTTCGAGTTCTAATTGCTCGTTTAAAAGACTTAAGGCTAAGTTTCGTTTTCGTAAAATTATCAAGTTTTCCCCATAAGTACTAGGGGCCTAAATATTTAATACTATGTTTACCATAAGTAACTGGCTGTAAAAATTCTGCATTCCTTAATTTATATTTAAGCTCGCAGTTTTCTGTTGTTCTGTTGTGAGAAAATGTCTTAGCGTACATTCTCTTCTTTTTATTCGCTCTTTTCCATTCGTCTGTCATATAAGGTACGTCCTTTTCTCTAAATATCATTCTTTTTTTTCGGCATATGCTTGTTGACTATGGACATGAATAGAGATTCCCAGTAGCTGTATTTCTCATCAACAGTTACATGTACATTATATGTTCATGCAGGCGTCTCATAGTGCAAGTTCTAAGTCATTGTTAAATTTTTCAACGTTCGAGTTTTCTACAGATCTAAAAGTTTTCACCTTGCTTTTATGTTGGTATACTTTCTCTTTCATAAGTCCGTAGATTAGATAATAATCACTTATTACAGGATCAAATACTCCACTTTTTTGAAATAGGTCAAATTGATTTGTCAAAATAACATCCATGAGTAGTGTTGCGGTTAAGTCTGTAACTCTTTGATTAGGCACTCCATATCATATATTTCCTCCAGATCTTTAAGAATCTTTCCTTCCTTTTGGTCTGGTTTGATGTGGTTGAGATTTGAATCACCGGAGATTTAAATTATTAGCTCTGATTACTTTTGACCTGGCTGGCTTAAGCCATCAAGCTTCATGCTAGCCTGTTTGGCTAATTAATAAGCAATTATTGAGTTTCATCTCGAGTAGGTTGTTATCAGTACTGTATGTATAATATTTACTTGTTTGGGGTTATTATAGTCTGTGCTATTCTTAAATACTATTTTAAATTTCGCTGATGGTTTACAAAGTCAAGTTGCTTGTGTTAAAAGTCAAAAATAATTATGATGAATTGGCGGCTTAGTGAAACTGTGAAAGTTATTTGAATACAAACTATACACATGGAAAAATTAAAACATTACATAATAATTATTACAGCGAGGTACCTTTTCACCATAAATAAAAATACAGAAATATGTATATATGCATAAGTTCGTTAGGTCTGGTTATTGAAAGACGACGAAACCGAAATAAGATATCTGGATTCCATCGTAGTCACCATCGAAGAACTTCTGTAGTACAGGCCAAGAACGGTGGTAGACCACCACAAACTCTTCACCGAACTCCTTGATTCTAGGCAGGGCTGCAAAAATCGCCAATTCTTTCAAAAGGTACTTCACACCTTCCTCCAAATCAAATATGATTTCACCATCATCTCTTTCTGTTATCTCACTGCCTCCTCTCTCTCGACCGTTCTTTAAGCTTCTCAAAGTAGCCTCAGTTGATTCTCTGATGTCTGTGCGAAATTCATCATTCGTTTGGTACAACTTCTCGACACTGATGAAAGCTTTTTCGTACTCCTCCGAGGTCTCGACTTAATTCTTGCGTCCAGTCGATGAATTCAGTCCAAGAGCTGTCGTCTAGTTTTGTTCCTTTGATGGTTTCTTTACACTTGTTTCGCAAACAGTTTACGTTTGCACGCGCGGATTTCTCTGGTTTCATCGAGCCAATAGCTCTGTATAATATTTTATCGGGAAGAAATCAGTACCTGGGAACAATATATTGAATATATTTTAACTACTATATGTTTATCAATGATTTTCTATTAAAGTCGTATCATCACTGCAAGACCCATGCGGCCACGTCAGCATTTGTGCTGCGATATAAACGTAGACTGTTCATATATAATTATCGTGCTTATCTCTTTCCTGTCCGGCCCAGTCAAAATGGTTCATAGAAGACCCATGAAGTCGTCAATCGAAAAACACGGCACGCGCGGTAACGCAAGATTAAAAATTGAAATTGGGCAAGCGCCAGGAGCATGAGATCCACTCACATTCACATTTGCAAGTATTAGCTTAATAATGGATATTTCATTTCATTCATGCCTACAATTGTCGACATCACTTATTACTCGTAGCCAGCAAATAGATGACCCACAACTTTTGCACATATTATATATTCTATAATTTTAAACTAACTGCAAATTATGTAATTATGTATTCTAACACATTGTCAATATATTTTTTTCTACAGGTCGAAGACACGAAATGTAGGACAGATGCATACCCTCTACCTGAAAAGTATGAATTCCTTCAATTTATTCTGTAAATCTCTGTATGATCATTTATAATTTATTTTTCTGTCCATTTATCTTATATCCTTCAGGTAAGGTAAATTCAAGTGTTAGGTTAAACACAGTATTGTGGTGCAAGTACAGTCTTTATAGTTCAAGTACACCTTGTACTAACTTGAACTACTCTGTTGTGTAAGTTATAGTGTAAGTACAGCTTTCGTAGTTCAAGTACACATTGTACTAGTTCGAACTACTCTGTTGTGCAAGTTATTAATAGCAGTAGGAAAGGAGGAGATGTTAGATGGAGGGAAAGAGAAAAAGGAGATCCAGAATTCGAGACGAGATAAGTATACAGGAAAGAATTTACAGGAGGGGAGTGATAGTAAGACCTGGGATTGGCTAAAAAGAGGAAACCTGAAGAAAGAAACAGAACGAATGTTGATGACGGTACAAGATCAGGCATTACGAACTAAGGTACATCATGAAAGTGATTGACAAAGAAGATATATCGGCTGCTTGTAGGTTATGTGGAGAGCGTGATGAGACAATAGCACATATTGCTTCGGAATGTAAGATGTTAGCCCAAAAGCAGTATAACTGTATAAGAACTGGAGACACGACAAAATTGCTCAGGTGATCCATTGGGAGTTATGTAAGAAATACAAGCTGGAGCATGCGGAAAGGTGGTACGAGCATAAGCCAGAAACTGTCACTGAAAATGTAAATGTAAAACTGCTCTGGGATATGAAAATCCAAACTGATAATAAGATAGAACATTCCCGGCCAGATGTACTAGTACTAAATAAAAAGAAGAGATGCTGCGCATTGATAGATGTTACATGCCCATTTGATACAAGAGTTCTGCAGAAAGAAAAGGAAAAAGTAGAAAAGTATCAAGATCTAGAAAGAGAAATTAAGAGGATATGGCAATGTAAAGAAGTAACAATTGTACCCATCATTATTGGAACACTCGGAACAGTAAGCAACCATTTCGATATGTGGCTAGGAGGGCTCGACATTAGAATTGACTTCCAGATACTTCAAAAAGCTTGTTTGTTGGGAACTGCAAGAATATTGAGACATGTGATAGACACCTAAGGGTGCGGGATGTACCTTGATGTTTAGCAATGAAATCCAGCTATAAGATAATGAGCTGTGTGAATTTTTAAATAATAATAATAATGTACTGTTTAATAAACGAGCAACAGTGTTTTATCAGATTTAAAACAATGTTGTCGAGAATGTTGTCGAAGCAAAGATAAAGTTTATGTAAATCAGGATGAATCTTTATCACATTTAAAACCACCGTCATGGTAGTGATTTCCTTTCTCTTTTCCTCATGAATTATTAATATTTGAAATGAATTATGAATTATTTGAAAATAATAATAATTATAATAATTTATTTTTACAATTTTACAATGGTCTCAATGCTCTTACAACAATAAATTCTTAAAGTTATTTAAGGTACTTATAAAACTCAGTACATATCATTATTATAAAATCAAAACTTCTACATATAACTAATAAAGCTATGATTTATTATTCCAAAACTATTAATTCGAAAACGAAAGTATTAAGTGCTGACTCAAAACTATTTAAACAGTCAGTTCTGTAATATTCAGTTCGGTAATAGTCATTTCTGTAATAGTCAGTTCTGTAATAGTCAGTTCTGTAATAGTCAGTTCTGTAATAGTCAGTTCTGTAATAGTCTGTTATTTAACAGTCGGTTCTGTTCAGAAATAGCCATGATGATAACTTCACAATATAAAAATGATATCTTCACTGCTGCAATGAATAGGAGAAAACCTACTACAGGTATATCATCAATATATATATAATAAGAAGTTATACTAACTTGAACTGGTGTGTTGTGTAAGTTATAGTGTAAGTACAGCCTTCGTAGTTCACTCATGATACTAACTTGTGGGAACAACCTCCCCCACTGACATGTATAGATTCGCAGTTAGACTCCAGCTATTCTGTCATATCTCCTGTCAGTCTGTCTTGCTGTATGTGCATTGTTTTCTGTCTATGTGTTCTGAATGGTCTAGTTTATTGGTTACACATGTACAGTAGTAGTTTTGATTTTAGAATGAAATGTAATTAGTTTTATAAGTAACTCTGGGGAGTGGCTAATAAGCTACCAAAATTTTCTAGCCTTTGACATAGTCACGACGTTACAATTACTCTGGCTGTACAATCCCCGATATGATCTTCCTTACAATAGTTTCACTTTACATCAGTACAATTTTCTGCATCTCTCTTGTTGTTCTCAATCTCCGCAGTTCCTCTGGGATCAGCTTTGCCATTTGCTCTTCTAACTTCTTCATTCCTCCTCCTATAAACATCCAAAGCCCTGTCTCCTTTCTCGAATTTCAAACGCCAATTGCTGGTACTTAGTTCGTTTTCCCCTTAGCTTCTCCTCGATGTTTGACTCGGACGGACATGCCATGTCCACTAACCATAATCTTACGTTCCTCTATGTCCTCCAATGTCAAATCGGGTCTTCTGGCGGAGGTGGTCCGTGGTCTTTCTCATACGGTACTCAAAGTCCCAAATAAGCTTCTTTCCCTGGTTTTCCAGTACTGTTCCTTTCTGCCATGTAATTTTGTACCATATTGCGTTCTCTTCGAGTAATGCTTTTCCCTTTGCCCATTCTACCGCAAACACCATCAGTGCCTTGTTATGTCTCCGCAAGTATTCACTGCCAGCGAGTACTGAACAACCAGATAACCAATGGTGTACTGTTTCTCTCCTTGACGAGCATAACCTGCAATTATTATTATTATTATTATTATTATTATTATTATTATTATTATTTGTTTTATAGAGATAAAATTGAAACTGTTGTAATCAACCTTGATCTCGAACCTGAGGATAGATGGAAGGACGTTGCTGTAAATATGAAACCTCAGGTAATGTAATTCAGTAAATCTAGTATATATATAACTATTGTAATTCAATTCCTATTGTGGCTGTACTTTGATGATGGTTTTCGATTTCTTCACACAGTTGGTCGCTCTCCTCCAAGAGATAAAGAACTTTACAAACTTTGTCCTGAAGGGGAAGTTATTTGATTACATCAACAAATATTTGGTAAGATTTCATGTAGTCGTAGAAGCTGACAAGATTCGGCAATCAATTTTCGAACTACAGTCAGTGCTGTGATTAACTTCATTACATTAGTAACTAGTTACAAAAATACTTTTTTGTGTAGTCTCTTTACCAGATCAGGTGACTTTGACCGGAACAAGTTACATAATTTGCAAATTAAAAGTAACGACAATTAGTTACTATTCTGCTGCTCAAAACACTGTTATTTTTTATGCAGGTGATTTTACTGATTTTGGCTTTTATACCATTCCTGTGAAATTTCACTGTTTGTGACTCAGATTCACTCTCGTTCATTAAGGTGGCTTGAAACATTTTTTTTAAATTTAGGTGTATGGCAGTTTGATACTCTTAGATTTCGTGTGTTTAAGCTTCATTTGGCGGACACTGGGTTGTATGGATAGATTAATATTTCTACTTTTGAATTCCGTTAATTTCAGTAATATTGGGTCTCTGTATAACTGATAACATTAAAAATAAACTATTACCTTCGCACCAAAAATAAAAAAATTCTGTAATGCCAAAACAAATTTATAAAAAAAACACATATTTTTTATCTGAAAAATGGCATTACAGATTTTTATATGCCTCAGTATAGGTCACCGGACCGGATTTTTTTGTGTTTTGGTGGGTCAGCAATTCACATTCGTCATGTAATTTTAATGGTCTTGATTGGCTAGATTTCTCACGCACACGAATGGTCACGCAAATTTGTTGATATCTTGCAAGGTGACTCGCGCATGCATTTATTTGATGAACATTTCTATATCGAGCCACCTTAAGTACTTATCTTTTGTTCATTGCACTCAGTGATGTCAACCTTGAAAAGAAACCCTCGCTGTGCATCGAGTTTGAGCCGTCCAGCGAACTCCAAAATGGCGGCGTCCTGAACACTGATGTATATATAACTGGACTACGTGCTCCTATTAAAGTGCTTATGAAACAAGTTTGTCTTGTAATAATTAGGAATGGTAATTTAGAGCTTTTTCATATCTCACGTCGTTCTTCATGAGATATTTAGACTTTTGTGATATGCAAATGAAATAACCTATGACGTAAAGAGCTTTATACATTTTTTAGAAAATCAAATATATCTTTGAAATTATTCAACGAAATCACTTGAAACTTTGTATATTATGACACTTCGTGAAACCTAACATTATTACATCGAAATAGTGATGCCAAATTAATTTACTATTTCTAAATATTTCTTGATTTCCTAAAAATGTGTAAAGCTTTTACGTGAAGAAGAAGGACGTGAGATATGAAAGAGCTCTGAGTTCATTTAAATAAGACAAACTTAATTTTCTTTTCATAGGCACTTTAATTTTATGTAACGAAGTGTCCCCAACAAAATGGCGGAAATATGGGACGCCCACTGACCGGAATTTAAAAACTGAACTGTTGTCACTGTTTACCCGATTTTCTCTTTTCTCTATACGGCTGCAAGGTATTCACCGACACTGAGGTGAATAATCGCTTTAGCATATATCAAAACAGGTTGATGAAATTAGGGGGAAATTGTGTTTAGGTTGAGAAATATTTAGCCAGTCGTCAACGTCGCAAATGCAAGTCAAAGGTAAATTCTCCCATGGGTGAATTCCATATTTGGAGTTATTTACCAGTTTTAAAAGCTAGAAATCATTTCAAAGTAGAGCAAAGCAAGGCAAAAGACCAATGAATTTTAGCACAAATATCAAATTTAAATACTGTAAACAGGGAAATCTGATGACGAAGGACTAATAAATTCTGGGAGTATAAAACGACAGTTTTTCTTTTTAAAAGATGAATCGTATAGGTGTTTTCAGTTTGATCAGTTTCATGTTTTTTGTTGGTTGTATTTTCTTTCATTTATAAATATTCCCTTCGTTTGTTGTGGTATAAAGTCAGTGGTGCAAAAGCATATAATACGAGAATGAAAACGTTATTTCACGAGTACAGGAGCAGATATCGTGAACTTATTAACATTTCTAAACATAATTCTTGAAGGTCTTTGATGTAAATATTAATATTTATGTTTCAGACGGATGTGAACGCCTATGGAATTGAGGTATCAGTTTACCATCACCCGCCCTCATGTTTCGTCAATCTGATTTTTATGCCAAAGTGTTTGATAAAGTTATTTTCTGGTGACATTTTGCAAGAAAACGGACCTTGTTTGTACTTTTGGATGATGCCACGATGTGAATGATTCGGCACCTCTGATAGCCTCAAAAGGATCAGTATCAGTCAATCACATTGCTTCACATGAATAATAGGAAAATCCCTCGTCGTCTCTTGGAAAATTAGCTGACGGTAAACTTATACCTCAATTTCATTGGCCCAAGAGTTAAATGGATGACAACGTTCGACCACATCGAAGTTTATGTTACTATACACTATAATACATAGCTAAACGGTTTAACTTTATTTATTTTAACAGCCCGACATTGTTCCTTCGCTACCTGATCCCTATGGCCGCGAAATAAAAGGAATTGCTTCTGCCTCTGGTCTTCCACTTGGTTAGTTTATCTTGAGGAAATTGTTTTGCCTTTATTGCCCAGTTTATAGTGCATATGAAGCCTCGCCAGTTTTAGCTTTCTGTGCAGAGAACGCCAAAATAGTTGATAAGTTATTTTTACGTGTGAATAATCTGATCCTGATGGGCTTTCAGAAAATGTATAGCTTTCGCAACAGTTATGGTTATTTCCAGATATATCAATAGAGCAAAGAGGTGGTTCAATTTTGGATGTTTTTCAGCCCGACAGGAAAGAGTTAACTACCGCTGTGCCATCCGAAATGTAATCAGATGCGCCGGCCATCCGGTATGGCGTAACTACAGGGCCAAGACGTAATCGTCACAAAATATCTTTTCTGCATTGTGTGATCAATTGAAACTTAAGTTGTAGGACGATTTCTGAAACTATTTTCTATCGTAAAAGCATTATTTCACTGAATTGTTGACATTTTTATGTTTAAAGGTGAGGTAGTTTTGTACAACATATTCTACGAAATTTTCTCAGTTTGTACTTCCATCGTTGCTGAGACGCCTGAAGGTATGTGGGGATATTTAAAATGTATACTAATATCCTGAAATAAGTATAGGTAATCGTATGATAGCGAGTGCAATTAAGGATTTACACCACGAGTGATATTTGAAAATTGTGCCAAAATTGCACGAGCCGTTAGGCGAGTGCAATTTGGCGCAATTTTCAAATATCACGAGTAGTGTAAATCCTTAATTGCACGAGCAAAATCATACGATTACTCATTTATTATATCAGGGGCGCAACTAGAGGGGGGGGGGGGGGGGGTTGGGGGGTTGCAACCCCTGCCCTTTTTAACCCCTGCCCTTTTTGTGAGACCTCTAATACCAACTAATACTTACTTAGATATTAGATAAACAGATAATTAATCGTCTGTTGTAGTACGCAATACAATTCTCCGCAAATCTGTCGAGACTCAGAGGTTTCTAGTTCGGCTTCAAGCTCGGCTTCTAATCTTCCACCGGGCGCGGCGAGGCTCTGGGTACGAGTCTTCTTACGCCCGTGCTCCAGCTTTCAGCGGTTTTCCGCATTTTCTGCGGAGAGCTGATCAAGAAGTGGCAGAACAACATTTTGTTCTGACAACTACTAGTCTTAAGGCCCGAGTATGTCCTTAATGTATATAGTCTACATACTCAAACGCACTCTGCCTTGTAAAAGATGCTACACGCGTGTCATAACTCATAGAACGTGCTTTATATATTTTGTAAATCATTCATGTTAATTTTTGGGTAAATAAAAGTTGTTGTTGTAATTTTGTTGTTGTTGTGGTTGTTGTTGTTGTTGTCGTAGTTGTGAGTGTTCTTGAAGAAGCATAACGAAAATATCTAGTATCCCAAATTGTTTAGAATACTGAGCGCAAGGGCGGCGGTTATAGCCCCCCAATATTTGAAATGGGTGGGCTAAGCACCCCAATATTTTTAGGATTTTAGAGCTAAAACACTGTTTGTTCCCTTGTTTAACGCCAACGGATATTCAGCGAAAGATAAACTAAATTATTCAAAGGTTTGGTTCGTTTTCCCCTTGAATTCTGGTGCCATATCGGTTCTTACAGACCTTCTCACGTCCCAAACGTGCACTTGGGTACAATCAATTAACCTGACAATTCTGTGAGGAACAGTCTCAGAATGTATGAAATACCATTTCAGAGACTCTAGTTTTCAAAAAATTTCCGGGGGAGCATGCCCCCCCACCCCCCTAGAGGTTGCAGTTACCCCCCAAAACACAACATCTTCCGCCGCCAATGACTGAGCAACTTTGCCCTTTTTTGCATTCAACCCCTGCCCTCGAAATGTTCTAGTTGCGCCCCTGTATATGCATGACAAAATTACGACACGTACGCTTCATCTTCTTCCAAGTCTTTAAAAACGTCTTGTTTCATTAATTGACAACAAACCTTTTCACTCTTGGTGTTCTTTGTACTCAAAATATTTACAAGGATTTTTTAATTCATAGTGCACCACAAGTCGTTGGAAAAGTCAAAACTTTCCATTGCAGAATAGGCCACCATTTTGAATTTTATTGTCAAACTTGTTCCCAGTGTCGTCTCTCTTTTCGTTTATTGCACTCGAGTGCAATAAATGATTTTATTGCACTCCTCTCAGCCAATCAGAATCCAGTAATTTTGTCATGTATATAATGACGAGTGTTATCGATCATTCTGGGGGACATGGACGATTGTCAAGCTTAAATCCTTATAAAATATCTCAGTATCAGACAACGATCGAACCTGTAATCTTCTGATTGCTGATGAGACGCTCTAATTACCATTGAGCTACCGAGATTGATATATCTACTGCCTATGCGGCAGTCACTATATATCAGTAATGCTTGGGTGTGTTAATATATATATACTGCTATTGTGAATGTCGGAGAGCTTGGAGTAGACAGAAGATACATTATAACCACCATATATGATCTATTCTGTAATCATTGGTTCTTATACTGGTAAAGTTATCAAGTCCTAAATCATTAGTAATGAAAAAAACAAAATGGCGGAATGAGGTTACAACATCGCCTCATAGAAATTATTTTAGTAGAAACAAAATTATGTTCGTTATTTCTTCAAAATTATTTCGAAAAACGGGTCAAAAGCATTGGTTTTCTGTGAAAAAACTCGGCCTTATCACTACTCTATATCTATCGACAAATAGCCACTCGGGCTCGTTGTCTAATTGTTAAGTAGAAAGCGAGTAGTGTAGCCTGCAATTAGATTACCAGTACGTTTTTACTATAAAAATAACTTAACCACTCAATATTATCTCATATAATACACCTGAAGAGCTTATAGATGGAAGCGAAAACGTTTGCGTATTAAAGAAAACATTTTAGAGAAAAACCAGTGGTCACCTGTAATAACAGCTAAACATTGTTTAACTTGTTAACATAATTAAATACGTAAAGCTTCCTTACCAAATTTAATATTTTTGAAACTCCATCTTCTGATGTTTCAGCGAGATTCGAAGTTTGTTTCACGCACGGGATTGTGCAGTCAAATGTACCAATCGCCTTCTTTTTCGGTACGGTCAATTGTTGTACTCACCTTTAATGTATTTTCTAAAATCAATTTCTAGGAAAGCTTTACCATGCTCGGAATCTGGACTTTGGACTATTTCTAGGGTAATTTGATATATTATTATTATTATTGAGTGAATGAATCAATGAAAAACTTTATTTAAACAGTGTAACCCATTCAGCTTGTATATCGCTGGTATCGATAGGGGCCATGTATTTCTTTTATTATGCATTCTCTGCTCTATCTCGATTTTGATTGGCATACAGCTAATTCGTGACATCAGCTTCATCTGACGTCAATGTTCCAATATTATGGTTCAAACAGTGTAGCTATATGACATCATTATTCCAATATCTTGTTGCTTAGCTTGCTGTTGCCAGTTTGTTTACGGCGAAAGAAAATGGTGGGTTCTTCGCAAAGATTCGCCAACGCATTGTTTTGCACTTCTTATGTATAATAAAACAATTATTGGATTCGGTTTTCGCAATGATATCGAGAATTAGCAAGGCCTCGGTTTGTGTTATCTGCCTCAGCTGCGGCAGATAACACAAACCTCGGCCTTGATAATTCTCGATATCATGCTTCACGTCATCCAATAATTGTTAAATATATGATAAAATATTTACAATGATTTAAATATTTATTATATATTAGAATATAATAACAAATTACATAATAATAAATAAAACATTAGGTATATGTGTATACATACATCTAAAACTATATAAAAATCAATTTAAAATCACTTCGCGCAAGGCATGTAAACTATGGATAGTCTCTGCATTAATTGCTTTATCAGGAAGTTCATTATAAACCAGCACTAAAAATAAAAGTATTTATCCCAAAATTATGCTTTACTTAAGAAGTATTAGCCTATCCTTATGTCTAGTGTTATATTTATATACACTGCTGAATTTCTTAAATTAATTTTTAAAATAATGAGGTACTAAATAATGTAAACATTTTAAAACTAGCACAACTTTATGGTATGAGCGGGTATGAGCGCTTATGGTATGAGTGCTTACACAAGACGACCAGTTGAACTCGTCCATAGCCTAGGATGATCTTACACTTATTATCCTGGACGCACGCGGTGTATGCTGTCCTGATCTTGTTGCAAAAAATTACTCCATGCAATTTCACAATAATCGAAACTTAGCAGGATAATCGTGTTATTCACAAGTATAATCCACCCTATTCTGTTCAAATCCTTTAATACGTCCTATCTATGACCTTTTTGCATATATGATCTGCTTAAGCTTTCCAAGTAGTCATATGACTATCAAACACTACGCTTAATTAAGTATTTAAAAGTAGTCACACTTGCAATGCTTAACCCGAAGAAGTTCACGCTCAGAGTTCTATTACGCTCGTTGTGTTTCTGCGAGGAGAATAATAGACACTTGGTTTTAGAAATATTCAGTACCAGGTAATTGTCCTTCAACCATTCAGACAGGCAATTTAAGTCTTGGTTTATGCAATCGTTTACAGCGTCCATGACCGTTGAATCAGCAAAGTATAAGGCTGTATCATCTGCATACATACTCACCGAACAGTTTCGAGTATAGCAGATGACAAATCATTGATGTAAATTATAGAGAGTAGTGGGCCAAGTATGGACCCTGGTGGTACTCCACATGCATATGATATCAAGCTCTTCTGATCTTTGTGAGTCAATATTTACAAGCTGTTTTCTTTCGCAGAAATAGTCATTAAACCAGGATATCTTGGTCAACTGTGTCGAATGCTTTGGCTAGCTCAACGAACACAGCACCGGTCAAAATCCCTTTACCCGTATTCATAAGAATTTTGTCTGAAAATAGGTTGCTGCCGTTTCTATTGAATGTTTCTCTCAAAATCCTGATTGCATGTGATCTACATAACAAGTTATATGTTCGTCAAAATAGGCTGCAAGTTGCTTATGGATTAACCGCTCAAGTACTTTAGACACTACCGGTAGGACAATAAGACCTTGTCTACTCGATATAACCCTATACTTCATGTATATGTATATGTACATATGTACTGTATATGTGCATATGTATTTGTATATATAATACTCAATAATTCACGAAGATGGATGCATGACGGAGGTTGTATATCTGATACAAAATTCTGTTAATTTACATAAACTTTTCGTTCGATTTTCTCAGTGAAAATCATTTAATATCTTTAGGATTTTCGATGAATATGAACGTTTACATGCATTCGTATCTCATGCGATTTACAACATTTGCGTTTGGCTCGAGCTTAGCCTGCGTAGCTGGTGGTTTGAAGGGGCTTGGATTTGGGGTCCGGTTTTGGGTCCGGTTCCGCCTAACGAGGCAAGGTGGAAAGCAAAGCAATGCGGACAGCGAACCAAGGTGGAAAGCAAGAAAGGCGGAATGCGATGCAGGCGGAAGAGCCTTGCTTCGCTTTCCACCTTGCTTCGCTTTCCGCCTAGCCTCGCTTTCCACCTAGCCTCGCTTTCCGCCTAGCCTCGCTTTCCTCCTTGCTTCGCTTTCACCTTGCCTTGTTAGGCGGACCCAAAACCCCAAAACCGGACCCCAAATTCCAGCCCCTTCAAACCGCCAGATACGCAGGCTAGCTCGAGCTTGTATATCCGATACAACACCATCGCTCATGTTGTAAAATTAATAGTACATGTATATATGTATATGTACATATGTATATGTATATGTGCATATGTATATGTATATGTACATATGTATACGTATAGTACAGTATATGTATGTATAATAGTTTTCTTTTAGGGGAATGAATTTTTAGGGGAATATTGGGGAATGAACGCGAGTGATTTACCGGATTTAGTGTCTCTCTTTAGATATAAAGCCACGATAGTCGAAGGCCCCTAGTGGCTTTCTATCTGATGTGAAGGAAATCACGAGTGTACATTTTCTAACCCTTACTTAGCCTGCAGATAGCCTTGCCGTTATTTAACACGGGCCGTGAACTTACTGCAGAAATTTGTTTTATTTTCAAGATGGGACGTCCCTAATAACACATGGGCCGTCACAGAAGCCCTTCGTCCTCTAATCCGCAACTTCGACTTTCAACGCAAGGGAAAGACTGTCTATATTATAACCGGTTTCGCTGGATTCGTGGGGGCGATCACTGGAATAAAGCCGGTAAGAAACAACATGGATCAATATGTGTATAAGATTTATTTTGCAATGCTGGATCAAAGAAAGACGAGAAGAAATGATCAGTTGCAAAGCGCATGTGTATTTTATCCCCTCGCAAGCGAGGGTGATAATCTCGCCGTGGCAGGGATCAATTTCTAAGGCCTAGGTCAAACGTCGAACTTCACATGTGCAGAACTCACAGTAAATGAGCTTAAACTTAAAACTCTCATTTGCATTCAGTTCGGCACATGTGAAGTTCGACGTTTGACCTACTGTAACTCCTTATAGGGAAGTAAAAAGTCGTTTTGGGTGATCAATATTTGGGCCTTGGCAGACAAAGCGAAGCGGTCATGGCGATTTGTGATCTGACGAACTACATAAACAGGTTTTTACGAAGGGTATACACACATTTGTGTAATATAATAGACACGATTATTATATATTTAGACTTAACCACAGACTGTCATTTAACCACCGCAAGCCCACGATACCGTCCTTTTCAAATACATTTGGGACTAAAAGGACAATAGCATCAAACATTCAATAAAATGGTTCATATTAAAACGAGCAAGTCCATATAATGGGGGATCCACTCGTAACTCCCATTACCGTCCTCCTGTCTGATAATCGCTTAGTGTAATGTATTTACACTAAACGATTGTAATGTAATTAATTGTGTATTATAGATTTATTTACGTATGTAATGACATATTATGTTGTCCATATTTTGTGCATCCTTGTTTAGTTTATTGATTTATTTGTAGTTTATGGTCCCTTCATGGACAGCAAATTTATGTCTTAAATGCTGAAAGTGCTTAATTTAGTTCGAAGTAATATCTCTTTTTTTAAAAGAACTATAGAAATGATAAGATTATAGGCATGTGTAAACAAACACATGCTATCTGGATGGTGATATTAACATTTAATAATGACAAATCTGAACTATTAATATTAACACCCCGACATCGTCCTCAGTATTCCATTGATAGTATTGTTGTTGGCAATGATACAATAGTTCAATCCCAGTCTGCGAGAAATATTGGAGTCATATTTGATAACACTCTGAAGATGAAATTGCCGCTATATGTAAATCTGCCTTATTTCACATCAAAAACATGATTGCACAAATCAAGAAATACCTATCCTTTGAATCCAGTCAAATATTAATTCATGCTTTCATAACCACTAAATTGGATTACCTGCAACTCTCTTCTCTATGGTTTACCTGATTACTTGATCCATAAACTTCTATATGTACAGAACTCGGCAGCACGGCTTCTTACAAGCACCCCGTGAATATGAGCACATTACTCCCATTCTTAAAGACTAACTACCTGTATACGACAAAGAATAATTTTTAAAGTTCTAGTCCAAACCTTCAAAGCACTTAATGACACCTCATCTCCTCAATACCTAAAGGACCTTCTACAGCCTTACAAACCTTCTCGCAACCTTCGTTCCTCCTCTAAGAATCTACTTTCTGTTCCCAAATTCAATCTGAAGTTTTATGGTGCTAGGGCCTTTTCTGTCTGTGCTCCTGTTTTGTGGAATGGTTTACCAGATGATGTCAGACAGTCCACATCACTAAACCTTTTTAAGAGTAAACGTAAAACGTTTTTATTCGAACAAGCTTTTGGAATTGGTATCTAACATTTTAAGTTAGTTTTAAGTTTGCATCTAAGTAATTAAACGTTTATAATAATTATGTAAAGCACCATTGGAAATGGAGCTACTGTATATAAGCTATTTATTATTATTATTATATTCGTTCTTGAGAGATTACAATTTGTTTGTTATGTAAATGTCCTCACTTTGACGTCGCACTGCATAATGACTTACTGAAATAAGCCTGTATATATTTGATTATCAAATCACTCAAAACGTAACTTCACACGTTTAGTTTCATAGTAGGAAAACCATCGTTTTTAGTTGCAAATTAAACCGGTATTATATACTCACCTTTACTCTGATGAAGGGCTCCGCTCAAAACGTCAGTATTTCGTTTCTAAAAATTCTCGGACGTTCACCACCCTCTCGCTTTACTATATCCAAAACACTGCTACGTAACACTCTACTATTACTCACTTTTATTTCGTATATTTAATCGTTTTTTTATATTTAATCATTTGGTTTGTATATTGACACCATATCCTTGATGGTGCTATCTTGCATTTTGTTAAACGTTGTGTTTGAAACCTTACTATATTTTAGGGCGTTATTACTCTTACAATGAACGAGCGTTTTGGTTTGGATGGTGGATACATCGGTAAGGGAACAAAGTTGTTTTGTAATTGCTGATCAAATACGGAACATTGGATCTAATTAATGTGGCTATACGAAAAAAATAACGATTTAGTCGTGGCGATAAACTGAAAATTGCAATGTTGGATAGTTCTTAAAAGAACTGTAAAGACAACTTATCAAGTGCTAGAGTGGGTATTTATCCCCTCTCAAGCGAGGTCGATAATCTCGCCGTGGCAGGGATCCATTTCTCACGAAAAGTTTGTGTATATATATTTAAACGGTGCATGGTAGGACCAAATCCTTATATAAGGAAGTAAAAAGTCGTTTTGGGTGATCGTTTGTATCGGACAATTTTTCGGCCTTGGCCGACAAAGCGAAGCGGTCAATGGCGATTTGTGATCTGACGAACTACATAAGCAGGTTTTTACGAAGGGTATGCACGTTTGCGTAATATAATAGGCATGTATGTTATATATTTGTATTTAGGCTCGGTAATTCCAAATTTGTTTTCAGAATTGAAAACGGTTAAATATTGATCGAGACCGCCGCTAATTTCTAAGTATACATAAACCGTTTTTATGAAGGGTATGCACGTTCTCGTAATATAATACACACTGTATGTTATGTATTTAGACTCGGTAATTCCAAATCTGTTTTCAGAATTGAAAACGGTTAAATAATGATAGTAAATAGAAAGGTTTGCAACCAGGTAAAGGATGGGACATGGTTTAACGCTTCTCTGGTTAGAGGTAAATCAATTTAGCTATTTCAAATAGGGTCACTACAACAATTGTGGATATCTCCCCGAAAAGTAAAACAAAATAAGCAGTAGAATTATAAGGGGTCACCACACAAGGTTAAATAACCAGTAATCCAAGATGGATACTCCCAAAAAGTAAAATAGATTTCTTGACTGGAAAACGTTTTTGACTGTAGGGAACTAGTCAAAAAGAAAACCCCCAACGTCTTCATCGGGGGTGAGAATGATCGACAAGAGGACAGTTGCATTATTTATAGTACCAGTGTTGTTATTTTTATGTTTATTGATTAGGTTTTGTTAAGTTTCTGGAAATCAATTTGCATCATCTCAACATTTTGATGATGAAAATATATTTTCATTATATTAAAAATAAAAATGAATTTTTTTCTATAACCACCATAAGAACAGGAAAAATCACTGATGGAATCGAACGACTATTGTGGATGCTGCGAAAAAATGAAGACCGAATATTTCGCGGCGGCCATCTTGTTGGGACCACGTTATATAGTTTTACTCTAGGCGACAGATACTATCTGCCTCTGATCTTGTAGGATGTTAAAACGAATTAGTTGTCGAAGGTTTTCCGTAATATAGAACACAAACTACGGTTCCATTACAATAACTATATGAAACCGGAATTGGTGTGTGGCGGCCATATTGGAGCTTTCTGAACAGTAGGTGCTCGATCCAGGCTTTATTTAGAGACCAGTGGGAAAACCGACAGCGAAGCCCTTGTTTATAACAGAAATGACATTTCAAAACATTAGTTAGCATTAGTGCACTGCCGAAACTCTGGATAATATGGTTTAACGTTTTGAGTGAAGGATATTCGCCAGATATCCAAGGGCCAAAGGCCTTCACTCAAAACATTAAGACGTCCTATTCACTATTTCCGCAGTACACCAACCTATTATTTATATATCTGTTGTTATGCTTAGGTCTGTTGGAATGGATTATTGGTGAGAGAGATGCTCGCTGGGTCACATTTCTGGCAAGAGATTTACTCGACAGTGCGACAAGGTATATTGCTCAATGCTCATTGCTGTAGTTTATGTATTGCATATACAACGAATAGCCGTAACTGTAGGGGATTTATAAGACGCATGATATTATACAGGGTGTGCAGGCATGATAATAATAGTAACAATAGTAACAATAGTAACAATATAGTAACAATAACAATAGTAATAAATAATATAGCTTTGAAAAACGTATCAAAACCATGGTGATTGGTAATAATCTTAGAACGTTCTGAAAACTAGACTGCTTAGATATAAACACATTTACCAAAATCTAACAATGGCATAATGTTGGGGCAAAGGAAGAGAAAAAGAGACGAGTTCTTAGAAGAACTGTTTAAAGATTTGAGAAAAAGACACGTATGTTAAGTACTTATGTTAAGTTCTAACCTTCCTTTGCAACTGATATAAGGTCTGCCAATCTGAATACGTTCGAACAGCCTTAAAGTGCTACTACGATGATCCATCCAATTTTCATTTTATCCAAAAGGATTTTTAAAATTTTACCTATGACGTCAGTTTCTCATATAAACTAAATAAAATCCACAAAATGAGGAATATCTCTGCAAATAGAATGTTTTGAAATTTTACACATGTATTCCAATGATGAAAGTGCACACCAATGTTGTAATAAAACAAAATTTATTTATTCCTCTATCAAACAACGTTTACTGCAGTACATAGATTCGAAGATTCGTACACACTTGGTCTTCTTGGCATTAACATACTGTGTACAGTGGTGTGCACTTTCATCATTGGCATACATGTGCAAAGTTTCAAAACATTCTGCTTGTTAGTTGTTATTTGAAGAGATATTCCTCATTTATAGTTAATTCTACACTGTATTTAGTCTACGTGAATAACTGCCGTCATACGGAATCTAATTTGCATGTTTCAAAAACCTGAATATCTCTGAAATGAGATATTGAGAAACGGAGAAATCCATGGTCTAATTTTCAAAATACTTTTAGATAAAATCAAAATCAGGTAGACGATTTTTTCATCGTTGTAGCACTTTAGTGGTTTGTCACCATTTGTGAAAAGAAACTCAAAGTTTACAGCCTTAAATATATTATTTCGTTTTAATATTAAGTCATGAGTGTACTTATTTTGAGTTACCAGACCATAGCTCGATTGATTATGGTAAAATATTTATCTAACGTCATTTTTCATTTATAGTTTTGACATGGCTAAAGATGCACTTACCAACACAAAAATTATTGCTCCGTGTTATTACATCCTTGGCGGAAACAGTTCTGGCCAGGTAACGATAATAACTATGAGTTATTATGTAAGGAAAGTGCTGCTTCTCTGTTGAAGGTGTTCACTTAGAGTGAATCAAAGTAAACAAACCCTTATAACAATTTTACAAAAACACCTCCGGGAATATTTTCTTTCGGTAATCCCACCACAGTCATCACTGCCCCTAAATCCGACCACACAATCCGTCATACTTTTTCATGCACGTCCACCAACATCATTTATTGCATTTATTGCGATAAATGCCCTAAAATCTACATCCGGTGAAACTGGACGATATGTCTTTCAGACAGGTTTGCTGAACATCATCGTTCCGTGAGGATGGTGTTACAATGATGTTGACAATTCTGTAGCCCATCATTTCAATAGCTGTAAACATTCGGTTTCAGACATGAAAGTCTGTACTGTCTGTGCCATCCTTCCCATCTCAGGTGGTATCGATATAACCGCAAACGGCAAGAGAAGCGTCTCATTTTTAAACTTGGTGCCAAACCCCATGGCCTTAACGAACGTTTTTTCTCTTATTTAATTTCCTACAAGTTTTTTGTTTTTTAGTGTACAAGGGACTTTATTATTAGGTTATGGACTTTCATTCCTTTTCAAGTTTTTGTTTCCTACTGCTTTACTCCCACCGTTAGTCAATTGAGTATTAAACGGGTTTGACTAATAGAAATAGTTATCAGCTTGTATCTCCCGTGCATTTCATTGGCTATTTTCAACTTACGTCACCCTTTTGGCATATACAAACCCTATTTATTTTATTTTATTCCATCACGTTTTATTCTGATGAAGCTAGGGCTCCGCTCAAAACGTCAGTATTTCGTAACTAAAAATCTCGGAAGTTCACCACCTTTTTGCTTTACCATTAGCTAAAGACAATTTGGAGACTGTTATGAGACTGTTCTGAAAATATTCTGAAAAGCAGACATTGTGAAGAGTTGGGACATCGATAAGCTTCTTTTGAACTGAGTCATGTGTGACTTTAATATCTGGCCAAAACTGTAAGGCTTCTGGGAGCACGTCATGGCGCGGTATGCGCGCGGTCTGCCGGCAATAATATCTTATCGATTGTTTCTGAGTTTCACTCGATAACAGGAACCGCTTGCTCAGTTGAAAGTCGATAAACTGCTTTATTAAAGCGAGTTTTCGATACGCTTACGTACCTGTAGGTTCGCGTAGGATTTATAGGATTTAAAGCCTTCATAGTTTTTTAGATTTCTATATAGAGGACGCCAAAATAGCTGATAAGGTCTTTCACAGTTTTTGATTAGGTCTATTCAGTCGGAGATATCTCTTCGAACTGCCAACAATCGCTATTTTGGGGGACTACAGTACTTCATGTATGCCGATTTTTGTGTCCCGACACAGATTTTGGTTAGGATTATAGTTGTGTTGTGGACACGCTTACGTGTCACCTCACCTTTAGGCATACATGAAGTACCTGCTCTATTTTTAATTCCCGCGAGAAATGTTTGCAAAGGGTCTGCTAACTACTTTACGTGACGTAACTTAAGAGACGGAAGTCGCTCATAAGTGTTATTTGCTCGTGTATTATGTTGTATAGTTATCATCGAAGCGAACAACGTGGCAGGTGGGGACTACTTCATGTATGCCGATTTTTGTGTCCCGACATAAAAATTTTGGTTAAGATTATAGTTGTGTTGGGGACAGGCTTACATGAAGTAACCAGCTTTAGGCATACATGAAGTGGGCAGGTATATGTGTTCTGTTTGTGTTTTCAAATAAATTAGACTTAGAAACCGGAATTTCACTTCATCACATTCCTTAAACTAGGCCGCTTTCGGCCTTTTTCCTTTCTCGGTTTTTCATTAAATTGTTGGTGTTCCAACTGGCGAAAAAAGGGGCAGCTCCCCCATTACCCCATAGGCTGCTACGGTACTGCCAGCGGCGATACAAATTTATAATGTCGAGTTTCAATCTTCAATCCAGGACTCACAAGAAAACGCATTGTACAGATTCCGGATCATTTCAGTTTACAATTAGGTGCAAAATATTCTCTCAATATAAGACCATTAAAAATCTTCCTGGTTAGAATCATTAATGCATCAGTAGCATGGACATGTAGACAGGATGTTGTATTGGACGACTCTAAAAAGTCTAAACAACACGCAATCCAATTGCACCTTAACCTCAACACAATAACGTCACTAGAGTCTAAAAAAGGTCTAAAACACTCGGCTATCACCTCGTGTTTTATCACCCGACAAAACACTGCTGCTCGTGTTTTAAACTATACTTCAAAGTTTTGTAATTAGTTAGCTATTATATTCAGTAATTATTTAACTTTAATATTCGTAGATCACGGCCTATTGGAAGCACCCTTTTCTTTTTTTTCATTAAATGCGTATTGGTGAAATAGTACCGTGTTGAAGTAATAGTATTTGTAATAATAGTAATAATAATTTTTTTTCGGGTACTTTTAATCTTATTTCTATTCGTTTTTAGGGTGTGGTTATCACACGTGCCCGCACGAAATCATTATACCCTATGAGGTATGTTCTCCTTCATGCACGTATCGCGAATCCCGCAAAAACGCAAGGTTTTACCGCATGATAACAGTATTAACTTTTAATTAGCACTTTCCTACTTTTCCTACTTTTTATTAAGAATGCCGTGATTTTCCTACAATCTCTTAAAATCCTATTTTTTTGCGAAGAAACCACCGCTGTACATCGAGCTTAAGCCGTCGAGCAAACTCTAAAATGGTGGCGTCCAGAAGCATAAAATACGAGAATGAAAACGTTATTTATCGAGTACAAGCGAAAATACCGTAAAACTGTTAACATTTCTAAACATTATACTTAAAGGCCTTTTATTTAAAAGTAGTTTATTTTTTGACAACACTTTCCCCTAAATATATATATATATATATATATACAGGAAGTACGGGGCTACCTATATCTTCGTATTTTGCGATGGAGTTGTTTGGTGATTCAAACTTTTTGAGTGGTGATCCCCCATTTAGTTTATTGACCTGAAAATGACACATCGTCCGGAACGTTGTCCATGAATATACGTTAGTACGCTTACTTAAAGTGCCACTAAACTCATTTTTTATTGTCTGATTTGGAAGAACTTTTAAAATGATAAAGTAACTTCTTTTGAAGATTTTCGTTTCTTCGCTTTCTTTTTGAGATATATCAGTTTGTTTGATATGAAAAATGTCCAGAATGTACGTCACACATGCATAATGAGTTATCAGAGAATGTTATATATTTTTGCGTTCATCAAACAAAAACACTAAAGTGTGAATAACACGTGTGCATGTTTCTCCCACAACAGCAAACCTCTCGACAAGTCATAATGCATGTGTACATTTCGGACATTTTTCATATCAAACAAACTGATATATCTCAAAAAGAAAGCGAAGAAACGAAAATCTTCAAACGAAGTTACTTTATCATTTTAAAAGTTCTTCCAAATTAGACAATGAAACATTTTGAGTTTAGTGGCACTTTAAGGCGGGGGTACACATGAAAATAGGCTGTATTTTCAAATAACTGTAATATCTACAATATTTACAATAACAATATATATAAAACTATATATTGGTGAAAGCTTATGATTCACAGATTCTGAAAATCATGATCATTTTTTCCAAAAGTTGTTTGTAACCCAACACCGGCCGAGTAAGTTGGACACATGCTGTGCAAAACCAAGGCATGAATGAGAAAAGATATCTGGTTGTAAATTGCCAGAATTGTTAAAGTTATTACAGTTCTAGGTAGTATGGGCATCATTGTCCGGGATGAGCATAGAACTTTTTTGTGTGATAAAAATAGCGGCCACAGCAGCACTTCAAATTTCACATACGTTTTACGGGGAACATATTCTACAATAAATTTACTTCTAGACAAGATATGAAAAACTTCTATGCTCATCCCACAAAACACCAATGGGAGAAAAAGCACAGAAAATTTCAGCTCATTTGATTAAATACTTTATGAGATATCCTTTCTCAACCGCAGAAAATCCGCGTTTCTAGAAAATCGACTTTAAAGTTAGTGAACAACATTAAAAGTCAATAAATATAGTTTATATTGTAATTCATGTGGCATTTGGAAACTAAAAGTTATGCCAGTTAACCAAAATATGCTGTCTTAGGTGCAGAACGCAATAAAACCATTTTTAGAGCAATCGGACTGTTATTTTAAAAGTTATCACTGTTTTGAGTGAGAAAAACACTTTTTCGAGAAAAAGTGTTTTTCTCCCAAATTTGACGCAAAAATGAAATTTGCTGAAAATTAAGGGGGGAGTTAACCTAAAAATGCTGACTTTTTTACAATGAATCCATCCAGGGCTTTTATGCAAACCATATAAAACTATAGGGATTAATACTGAAAATTTCAAGTCAATTGGTTAAATTCTTCTCAAGATATTCTTTCTCAAACACGCAGAAAGCACATTCTGAGAAAAATGGAGATAAAGTTAAAATATATTCTAAAAAGGTTCTAAATGGTCAATGGCATTCCGCTTACATTAATGTTAGATGGAGAAGGCTCATTTTCGCACGCATAATACGAAGTTGTTTTAATTTTGTCAATATTTTATCAATATACAAGAGACGAACAGGGCTTTCAGAAATGGCGTGGAATGGTAAATCAGTAGTGAGTGCATGATTAAATGCGATGCTTTTGAATAGTATTGCTATATATAGTATTTGGCATGGCTTAAAAACGCCGGCAAGCGATCGAGCTGATGCGAACTCGTCGCGAAGATGCCCTTCGGGAGTCACATATGAAGCAGGAGACATCTAACTGTTTACAATTAACAGATCCAATGATATCTTGGACCATTTATGATATTTTAGACCATGCTCATAATCAGAGAATGAGATAGCCTGTGAGTGAGATTGCCAGGAGGGACACGACCTGCTTTTCAATTTCCATTACGACCCTAGTGCATTGTGGGATATATTTGGAAAATTGGACAGCACCCAACCAACCGTCCTACAAAACAGCAAACCTATATCACGTCTCGGGGCAAGTCACCATGCAAACATTTCGAAATACTAGAGCCATACTTCAATACATCTATTTCACATATATGAAGTTAAATTTACACATTTTTACTTGCCCCGAGACGGACTTAAAACCAGCCTCCCAATATTGCCACGACCGAGTGTCTCCAACAAAAAGGAAAAGACGACACGAATCGCGCAGTACTTATATCACACAGTTCTTCGTGTGAAAAGGATCGGGATCACGAGACTTTATGATGTCTTTACCCAGCTGGTTAACCGATAGTTAAGTCCTTTCAGGCTTTCACACAACAGAAACGTACAAATACGTCCTGCCACGAGAAGCCATTACGCTCTAGTGACCAAACAACAACCTCGTTCCCAGTACTTTTCCCACGCGGTTTATCTAAACACTGAGGAAATCAAGGAGAAAACTGGATTTTTTCGAACGCTTCACAAATAAAATGCAATAGAGATAATTAAGTAGGCTTCAAAGATTTTAATTCTTCAAAAAAACGAAAATTACCATTTGAGTCAAAATTCATGTGTACCCCCGCCTTAAGTATTTTTCGACACATTCATAAAGTTCTCTTATTTCTCCTTTTCATATTATATCCAGTTAAACTATATATATATATATATATAATATATATATATATATATATATATATATATATATATATATATATATATATATATATATATATATATATATATATATATATTATATATATATATATATATATATATATATATATATATATATATATATATATATATATTATATATATACACTATAAAAATCACGTGTTGTTTCTAATATAGTATGAATCCCAGCAAGGGAACGTGGTATGTCTTAGAAACCAATTACGACCATTGGAAAGACCCCTTAGTCATTGACGACCGCCGTACGCCGGTAAGTAGCCCTTTTCTTTTGTTATCGTAAAAGAAAGGAAACATTTGATCGATATTATGGATCCATGTGCAGATGCACGGGTGGCACGTACAATAAGCGCGTTGCCTCTCACCGCTGAGGTTTGAAGTTAAGCCCTATTGGACGGGGTTATAGTGCTTGGATCGGTGACATTATTATTATTATTATTATTATTATTATTATTATTATTATTATTATTATTATTATTATTATTATTATTAATAATAGCCTATTCATGGCGGCCAATAGCTCATATGCATATATATATATTTATTGAATTAGATCATGCCTAGCATATATATATTTATTGTATTAGAACTGAGCAGAGTGTTCAGGTGTTAGGGCAGAAAGGAAAATATTATCATTATTATTACTATTATTATTTGGTTTACTGATCAGGTGATATGACTTTTCTATGACTATATAAAATAGATTTAGGCCCGTTACATTTCTTCGTCGCAGGCCTTCTAGCACTGCTACTTTTTCTAATGTACTTTCCTACTTTTCTCTATTATTCTCTTAAAATCCTAGTTTTTTTGTTTCGTGAAATCAGTTTGCTTTTGACTTGATACTGCCAAGATAATGTATTACTCCTGGCTAGAGATAGTAAACCTGCACTGTCTTATATTTTTCAACTGTACACAGTTATCAGTTATATCGACTAAAGATGGAGTAAGGTTGACCGTAGGGGAGGAGGCCACTTTTGTACATTTCCTTTATGAAAAAATGAGGTTAAATTGTATTTTTGTGGTATTGTCATTTCAAATTAATCGCGAAAAATTCATACGCTTGTACATGTACTATTTTTTTGTAAGTTTTCCTACTTTATTCCTAGTTTTCCTTAAATTTTAGTCCTACTTTTATCCCTGTTTTTGACAAAAAAAACACCAGAAAGCCTGTCGTCGTTCCAACCATTTTCTATAGAATGAACGCGAGTGACTGATGTATGGGATTTACCGTCCCTCACATTAGATGAAAACGATTCGAGGCATTTGGCCTTCGTGACTTTCTATCTAATGCTCGCGACACTAAATCCCATAAATCGCGTTCATTATCTAACCCTTACTTAGATAGCGAGTATTTGCGCATTGATCTACAAATGACCAACTGGCCATGTTCACTCCAGTGAGCTTTTTGCGGAGAAAAAAGTGAAACCAAACATGACGAACATGGAGCAGGTGATTTTATACGTCAGTTTCAGTCCCATACGCGGTCTTGTACGTCAGTATCAGTCCCCCCCTGATGTAGTGAATGTGGGAGCTAGACAGACGATGTCCATCTCACCGGCAATCAAAAGGTTACAGGTTCGATCCCACTCCGGGACTGAGAAATATTTTCTGAGGATTTGAGCTTGACGATCATCCATGTATCGACTGTCTACTCCAAGTTTCCACATTCACTACAGCAGTGTATATATACAGCACACCCAAGCATTACTGATATATAGTGACTGCCGCATAGGCAATACATATATCAATCGAACCATGAGTACATCATTGTATCCTTCGCTCTCCATTTGAGTCTCGGTAGCTCAATGGTTAGAGCGTCTCACCGGCAATCAGAAGGTTACATGAGTTCGATTCCTGGACTCGGAAACATTTTTTGAGGATTTGAGCTTGTGGATTTGAGCTTGACGATCGTGCGTGTATCGTCTTTTCTATTTTTCTCAACAATATTCATTTTGATATTCATCAACAATATTCATTACAATATTCATCAACAATATTCATTTTATTCAAGAGGTAGAAATGAACCAATGATTTAACATTTATATTAGCAAAGTCAAGCCGAGTCAAAATGGTCCATTTTTTATAGAAACAAATTGCAGAATTGACATGACGAAAATGAAAACAATGACGAAAGAAGCCCTCAAAAAATTCTTGACAAAAGCAGGTTAACGAACGATTTCGTTTTTACCGTTTTTTCCCCATTTTCAGACAACTGGTGCATGTCACCAGCAGGTCAGAACATTACGAAATCCATTTCAACATTTTTACTTTTTTGCGTTTTTTTGACACGCGCGCGTATGCCTTTCGTGTATGCATGCATAATTACAAAACGGCAGGTAAATTGAGTTTTCTTATTTTCATAAATATCGATATAATCGCATCTGCATGAGCCTGATGTACAAGACCGCGTAGGGAACTGAAACTGACGTACAGAATCGGCCGCCATGTTTGGCTTCGCTTTTTACCCGGAACATACCTGTAATACCTCTTGTAATATTGAAGAATTTATTCAAAATATACTCTATATACTACATCTGCAGAATAGAAACGTTATCTGATGTATATTGTTAAGGTTGTTTTTAATAATTGTGTTTATAGGGCAAATATTGTATGACCCAAATGACCCAAAAGGTACAGTGACTTGTGATGTGTGCTCAGTATTTTTATTTTCATTGTTTATTGTAGTGCTTAATTAATTTATTCTATAAACGAGGCGTGTCAAATTTTTTCAGTGTGCAGTGATGTCTTGTGATGTTGTACGAATGTGATGTGATGTGGTGTGATGCGGCGTAGTGTGATGTGATAAGGAAAAGTTGTGATGAATTATGTGGTTGGATACGGTGTGGTGGGATGCGATGTGATGTTGCACAGTGTGATGTGGTTGGAGGTGGTGTGGTGTGATGTGATATCGTGTCGATACGATGTGGTGTGATATCGTGTGATGCGATGAAGAGGGATTGTGACCGTGTGAGAGAGTTGTGGGGGTAACAAAAACCAGAATTAGTTGTATATAGTAAAGCGAAAAGGTGGTGAACTGCCGAGATTTTTAGGAACGAAATACTGACGTTTCGAGCGGAGCCCTTCATCAGACCTCTACTTTTACTACTGTCGGATAATTACTGTAGTTATATACATTGCTGTTGACACCATAATGAAGATCTCAGCTTAATTTCCACCTTGCATGAATTTGTTTCTTTTTTAGAACGTTGGTGTTAAGGGATTGCTTAATGTTCTTTCGTCCATCCCAGTTTTAAACAAGGTGAATTTCCTCTACAGGCTTTTCTTTTCTTGTTTTGAACCTTCGATTTAGTTTCAGTCAGTGGTTAATTTTGACACTTGTTATTGTATGATGCAATACAAGTCCAACGCTAGGTGTGACACTTTTAGTTCACTAAAAACTGGCAAAATGTTTCGTAATCCAAAGAACAGAGAATAAGCACTTCACCAACACTTTGTGCATTTTAATATCATGTTTATTCCATATAAATATGATAATTTATTTCAACTCCGCTATACGCATTTCCGGATCTATTTTTCACCATTCGGCATAGCTTCACTTGCTTATAATAATAACTTTATTCTCATGGGATAAAAACACATACCCCATGTTACAGAATGATTTACAATATAAATACATAAATATAAACTATATAGTAAATTATATTATAAAGATTAAATAATCTATTTACAATATAAATACATAAATATAAACTATATAGTAAATTATATTATAAAGATTAATCTATTTACAAAAATAGTCTTAAAACGCTGAGTATTGACTGCAGGATACAGACATCCCTTTCGTAGGTTGTACGTTGTCTATTTTTTAGGTATAACTCGGTTTAATGGATGATTATCTAAAGTAACTCTGTTGCAAATTCGTAGATCATGTTTCTGTAAAAGTTCATAAATGCTAAAAGGTTGAGACGTATAACATCTTGTATAGCATCGATCTAGGAATCGCTGAACTATCTTGAGGTTTGGTTCAGAAGCTCCATAAACGGAGAGGGCATAAGTGATATTAGGAAGTACTATTGACTTAAACAAGAGGTCTATTTCTTTCTGATTATAGCGTTCTTTCCTAAGTGTTCTTATGACGTACAAACATCTATTTGCCTTCGTTAACTTATTAAGCTTGACATGCTTACTATAAACTTACAATCGCTCTGAAACGTGTGACTCCTAACAAGGATAAACTGTTGCATTGAGGAATATCCTTAAATGCCAAATAGTTAGCGGTGTTATTTTTCTTTTTCAAAATTAACTCCTTGCATTTGCTGGGATTGCAACACATGCTGTTATCTTTAGTCCAAGTTAAAAACTGTTCCACCAAGTGAGCTGAGCTATCATAGTTCTTCCAAACTGGAGCGACTATAGTGTAATCATCCGCGTACTTGAAAATAGCTTGGGTATTATTATACTCAATTTCGAGATCATTCAAGAAAAGAGGTAGGGCCACTCACACTCCCTTGAGTGGTTCCCTTATTGACATCTTTCCAGCTACAAAGGTGATTATTATAGGAAATACGCTGTTGTCTTCCCCATAAAAAAACTATGATACCAGTTCACAATGTGGAGGTTCAGCGGCAACTGTTTCAATTTTGTAGATAATAAGTTGTGTTTAACTGAGTCAAAGACTTTACTGAAGTCCATTGTAAATAATCGCACAATTTCACAGTCACTGACGTCAAGATGTTTACAAACGTTATGCTGGATGGATAACAGTGCATCTGTGCACCCCCCCTGTTTTTTATTCTATATTGGTGAAACTGGCAGGCGTCTTTCTTACAGATTTGCTGCCAGAACATCATTTAGCAAAGTGGACGCGGACATCAAGATGCGAAACTTCGCCAAAGAGCTTGAAACCGAGTCATTTTTACTTCCGGTATTATTGGCGATGTCGTCTTCGTGAATTTCACGACGCTATTTCACTGTTTTCACGTCCTCAGCAGGACGTCACTGTTATCGGTTGGGTTTTTCAAGTAAATATGTGGATAAGTACCATAAGTTTCTAGAGACCTTTGTGGGCTATTGAACATTTAATATAGGCTATTGAAATGGCTTGTTTTAATCGGGTTTCGTACTTCCATTACGACAGCCAGAGCTAAAACTGTATCTGTATGGTATTTAAAACCGGTATGTTCGTAGTACATTTGTAGGTTTGATTATATATTGTTTGTTTATCTGCAATTTATGTTAGAGAATACATAAACAACCATGTGAAAGATTTAAAAAAGGTGACCAAAGCGAAGACACCAGTTGTTGCATGGTCTAGTGGTTACCAGATATGTCTATGAGCTGGAGACACAGGTTCAAATCCTGGGTCGGACCACCACTCAGGGTCTTAAAAATAATCGAGGAGAAGGTGCTGCCTTTGCAACAACACCAGCAAATGGTAAGACTTTCGGGTCTTCTCGGAAAACAACTTTAAATCGTAGGCCCTCGGAATCCTTATCAGTTGGGATTTCCGTTCACCTAAGAGTGATAAACTGAATAATCGAGCGCTTAAAACATGAGCCTCTGGCTCGGATAAATAGGGCAACCTTATCTTGCGTGGTCGACTCTAAATAAATCACACTCGTACTCAAGGATTAACGTAAAGTTCAACCTTGAAAAAGAAAAACATGGGCACATAATACTTTCAAGAGTATTTTTCCAGATGTTTTCTCGAATAGTCTCAGTCATATCGGATCCATAATATATCGTATGCAATTATTGTAAAAAACTAATGACGCTGTTGTATTTTATTTCATTGATCACTAAATCTGATTTTTCTCATGACAACGCGACGGCGTCCTCGAACCAGTTGGTCTTGCTCGGTCAAACTGGCGTTGTCTTGACGTCCGCGTCCTCTTTGCTATATCTATCTAATGATGTTGACAAACCTCAAACCCAATCGTGATCCGTTATTTTTTATCTTCTAGTTAACCACTTACAGTGTTGTAATGCAAGTTAATTCTGGCGAAGTGACCGCATACCGTCGCTATTGTCCTGATCCGTGTTTTCCTTGGTGATGTCTCTATTAAATACCAGAACGTGAATGGTGAAGCAAGCTAATTTCTAATTCGTTTTCTAATTTCTATTTCGGGATTTTTCGAAGTATAATTTTAATTATGAAAATGTTGTACTCGCTCTAGTGATTAGAATTTGAAACAATGTTTACACAAGAAGAAGACAGGAAATGATATAAAATCCAATGCACATGAATGAATAATAAATTGTCGAATATTGTGAATAGGTCTATATGGTAACAATTACGTTTCCAATATCGCCATATACCAGGAAGTCTGTGTCCACAGTATGTCAGTGGTTAGTTTTGGAGTTAGAATAGGGTTAGTTTTCGGGTTATAGCGTTAGCTGTAATGCATTATGGTCTATTATGATACATAATGAAAGGGTTACATATACCGATTATTGACGTATAGTTTAAAACACGAGCATCAGTGTTTTATCGGATTTAAAACACGAGGCGAAGCCGAGTGTTTAATTAGATCTGATAAAACACTGCTGCGAGTGTTTTAAAACGGCTTCAAAAACGACCACCATTTGGTAAGTTCGTTGGCGTAGTAATTTGAAAAATAACGTTGTCTAAGCCGAGAAAATCAAAGCTAAAGTTTATGTAAATTAGGATGAAATTTTATCACATTTAAAACCACTGACATGGTACTGATTCCATTTGTTTTCCTCATGAATCATTAATGATTTTTGAAGTAATAATTCAAACATAAAGCCTAGTTGCCATTTGGTCGCCACGATCGCAACGGTGTCATAGTGGTCGATGTAATAGAGTGTCGATCTATCTTGTCTGCTGTATGCAAAGGAGTCTTTACACTGATTGCAAAGATAGATGGACACTCTATTACATCGTCCACTATGACACCGTTGCGGCGATGAAACGGACCTTTTTTAACGATCATCGCGCAGGATGTTTTGAAATTAAAGGAGGAACTCGTTAGGAGTATTTAACTTGCTTTTTAAACAGCGCTCAGAAAAAAATTTCTGACTATCTCAGAAACCTATTTCTGAGTTTCTGAAGTGCCACTACGATGAAAATTCACCCCCGTCTTTTAGATTTTCTTTAGCATAGAATAGTATTTCAGGGTCGAAAGATCATCGATGTAAAAAAAAATAAATTGGTATTTTGAAGTAAGTATTTTGAGCTCTGAAATCACTATTATTTAGGTCACCATTACTAAAAACATGTTCCAAGTGAGCCCGCAATTTCAAAAGGTAATATTGTTTATGACGTAAAATTCTCAATGCTACGCCTGAATTTCAGTCGAGGTTACTTGTTTTCTTCAAGAAGTAGATGAAATGTTCAGCCTTTCAGATGAAGAATTTGAATAAACGACTTTGATTTACTTGAAGAATTAGCGATGTGGAGTCTTCGCGTTGAGAATTTGACGTCACTTCGTTACGCTGGTCAAGAACATGGAACGATTTATGGCGGACATAACAACTCCAGATTCGGAGTCAGAAAAATAATACTTGCCATCGTCTAATCGCAAAACGGTTTCGACCGAGTAATATTTAGAAGCTCTACTTTATAAATACGTAAAAAAATAGGTAAAAATGTGATCGTAGTGGCACTTTAAAGCTTGAGTGGCAAACAATTTACTATATTGAAATAAGCAAGCTGCAAGTTACATTTAAAGTGGCACTACGATGGAAAATCGTCAAGTTTATTTACTTTATTTTATTTAGAAATATTGAAATGAAGAAGAATAGCGTTCCCGCTTAGTCAATATATCATCTTGTTCCAAAGATATTCATGTTTTCCAAATATACAAATGTAACCTGATGACGTCATTTACTCATACGAACTCGATAAAATTCTTAATTCTGTGAAACTTATCCAGCAATGTTTGTACACAGTACCGTGTACCATTCGTATAAGCATACATTTGGAAGGTTTCTATACAATCTACCAATTATTTGCGAAGATATTCGTCTTTTTGGAAATTTGGTGAGTAAATGACGTCATAATGTATCTCATTTGCATGTTTCAAAGACCTGAATACCTCTGGAATAAGATGAGTTATTGACTAAGAGAGAACGATATTTGTCCTCATTTCAAAAGTACTAGAATAACTCAAAATTTGGATAGGCGATTATTCCATCGTAGTGCCACTTTAATATATAGTTTAGTTTAGTTTAGTTTAGTTTAGTTTAGTTTAGTTTAGTTTAGTTTAGTTTAATAAATTTGCCACAAAATACAATATACAATACAACGTCTGAAGGTTGGGAACAGGACTACCGTCCCAATTGCTACCCAATCCCTTTACAAGAAATATAGAGTAAAATAGACAGAAAGTACAGATACATACAAATTATTGAGTGTAGTCGGGAGGACAGTAGGAGGCTAATTTAGTGAGATACAAATTATTGGGTTTAGATTTAAACAGAGAAAATGTGTAAGAAGCTTTTAAATCAGGAGGCAAGGTATTCCAAAGTTCAGCAGATCCAATGAAATACGACCTTCTGAAGTAGTCCTGTTTATGCTTGAATATAAGATTATAATTGTTGGGATCAAAAGTACGTGTTCTATAACGTGGAACAAAGGTGGATAAAAAGTTGTTAACATCTGTGGACACAAGGCCAAGTCATGACTTATACTAGAGCAGCAACAAGTCAGAGACTTCTCTTCTAAGTTCTAAAGGTAGAAGGTTTGTTTTTGCAAGTCTTGCTGCATATGACATGCCTTCTTTAAGGTAATTTAAAATAAATCTAGTGACCCTCCGCTACACGTTCTCAACAAGTGAACGATATTTGATTGTGTAAGGAGACCATAGATTGCTGGCGTATTGAAGCTTGGGCCGGACGATGGTGCAATATAGTAGCTTCCTGGTGTTGACGTCTTCGAGGTCTCGGCACACTCTTTTCACAAGACCGAGGGTCTTATTCGCTTGGAGACAATATTATTTTCAATGTGTCTTGACCATGAAAGGTGCGTGGAACGCTCTCCAGTTGCTGTCCTCCTAGATTGTAAGTCCTGACCGTCGGATCATTTGTCATTTTCTTCCTTGAAAAGTGCATAACTTTGCACTTGGATGTACTGTATGACATTTTCCAGTCCTGGCCCCATTGATGAAGACAGTCCAGATCTTTTTGAAGGAGGTTACTGGCATCAGGTAGTTTAATAGGTCGATACAATTTGGAATCGTCCGCATAAAGAGCAATTGATGAGCCACATTGTATATAAGCAGGAGCGTCATTTATATATACAAGGAAGAGAAGGGGCCCAAGGATGGAGCCTTGGGGCACACCAGATGTAACCGGGAGCCAATCAGAAAAGTGCCTTCCATAACAACTCGTTGTCTGCCAGTAAGGTAGCTGCTGAACCAATCGAGGAGAGGGCCGGAAATACCATAATTTCCAAGTTTGAGTACAGTGTTGAAGGCTTTGGTCAAGTCAAGATAAATGGCATCAACTTCATGACCGTTAGCAACATAGTCCAAAATGTAATGATATACCTCATTAAGCAGCTGTGTTATGGTAGACCGACCCTTAGGAAAACCGTGTTGGAGATGATAAACCAAAGGTTCCAGGTGCTTGTAACAATGATTAAAAACACATCGTTCGAAGACCTTCGATAATGTGCTAAGTATAAGGAGATAGGTCTATAGTTGGACGGTATAGTGTTGCGTCATTCTTCTTGACCACGGCTACAATATTAGAGATCTTCCAGTTTGCTGGTATCAGACCAAGGGACAACGACAGATTGAATAGTCTGCATAACGGAGGGGCGATTTCGTCGGCAACGTTCACCAATAGTCTATTGGGGATGCCATCGGTTCCGCTTGCTTTATATACATCTAAACTACGGAGAACATCGGCTACTTCAGCAACAGTCAACTGAATCTCAGTGATTTGATTAGCAATCGGTGGAGAAGTGAGAGTATCAGGAGATTCTATGAAAGAGGGGCTAAAAACAGACTAAAAAAACCTGTTCAGGAGATTGGCTTTGCAAACACTGTCCGTTACAAACTTTTGGCCATCTCTGAGAAAATTCGGCTGCTGGTTGATCTCTGTCGTAGATTTTATGAATGACCAAAAACATTTTGGGTTTTCGAATACAGAGAACTTCATTTTTTTAGCGTGATCTTTCTTTTTCTTTGATATAATTTGTTTTGTTGTGCTTCTGAGCAGCTTATATTTCTCAAGGTCAACAGGTGATTTTGACCTAAGTAGTTTCTTTGGATATTTTTCTTTATGATCAGCGACCGTAACTCCGCGTCTATCCATGGGCGGTCATTTGCATTTTTTTCAATACATTTGGGTATGTGTTCATTAATAGCTGAAATAAACATATCGTACCAGTTTGAAAGCGATTCATCCACGTCATTGGAGACAAAGCACAAGTCCCAAGGGGTACGCTCCAACAACTCTTTAAAGTGCCACTACGATGAAAATTCACCCCCGTCTTTTAGATTTTCTTTAGCATAGAATAGTATTTCAGGGTCGAAAGTGATCATCGATGTAAAAAAAAAACTAAAAAATGTTATTTTGAAGTAAGTATTTTGAGCTCTGAAATCACTATTATTTAGGCCACCATTACTAAAAACGTGTTCCAAGTGAGCCCGCAATTTCAAAAGGTACGCCTGAATTTCGGTCGAGGTTATTTTTTTTCTTTTTTTTCGAGAAGTAGATGAAATGTCCAGCCTTTCAGACGAAGAATTTGAAAAAACGACCTTGATTTACTTGACGAATTAGCCACGTGGAGTCTTCGCGTTGAGAATCTGACGTCACTTCGTTACGCTGGTCAAGAACATGAACAATTAATGGCGGACATAACAACTCCAGATTCGGAGTAAGAAAAATAATACTTGCCATCGTCAAATCGCAAAAACGGTTTCGACCAAGTAATATTTAGCAGCTCTGCTTTATAAATACGTAAAAATATCGATAGGTAAAAATTTGATCGTAGTGGCACTTTAAGCATTGCCCAATTTGCTTTTTTGAAGATGGAAGTAGATCGCTTTAATTTGACCTTCCTTTGGATTTTAAGGTTGATGTCAAAACTGATTACTTTGTATCCAAAATGTCGTCAAAGCCGTGAAGATTTATGATTTTGTCCGCAAACGTCGCGAGGACCAGATCCAATATGTTATGTGCTCTGGTAGGGAAATCAATCATTTGCCATAGAAAATTATCTTTGACTGTTTTAGTGAAATGATTAGAAATAGAATCACAACTAATGGTGGTTCCCGTAGTACCAATCGATATTGGGAAAATTAAAATCACCATATACGATAATCCGGTCGAACTTTGCGATAGAAAGAGTCGTAATGCCTTTTTGAAAATAAAACACTATACGGCAAGAAGCTTTCTCTTCGACATATAGGGCGAAGCTCGCACACAATCTGTAGATGAGAAGATGATTCGTGAGCGTATTGAGCGAGGAGGCTGAATTTAGCTTGGCGGGTTTTTGATTTTGAGGCCGCAGGCCGAGTTTTTTAACACACTTCGAGGTGTTTGGAAATCAGATAATAAACGGCTTTCGATGCATCTCAAACAAATCAGTATTTTAAGGTTTCGCGCACCAATTGAAGGCGGGGGGTTTAAGGTTAGGAAAACACTTAAGGTGGGGGGGGGGTTAGTATTAGGAAAACACTTAAGGTGGGGGTTAGGGTTAGGGTGTCTATTTTAATATAAACATGAAGTTTTACCAATTGGTGCGCGAAACAATGACGATACTACCAGAAAATCGAGGTGAAAGTTGTCGAAATGTTATGCTAATTAAGATCACATATCCAAACAACGTCTCGGTTATGATTTTCCTTTGTGTTTTCCTCATGAATTATTAATTAGTTTGAGATGTAATATATCTCAAATTCATGAATAATTCATGAGTTAATTAACCAATCAGAGTAGGCGAATTAATCAGGTGATTGCGGTTGGATACCCCGGTGAACCATGCCAACACAATACGCGTGACCTGGATTTCAGATCAAAAACGTTGTTCATCTAATATCTTAATTACGCATGCAAATAATCTTCAAATACGAAGACCGAATTAATGCAATACACACTTTAATTTCAAAACAGTTAACTTATTTTTTAACAACAAAGGTAACCGTGCAGTTATTAAACACGCGTCTAAATTCACAGCACCATTCTCAATATCTCGTTCCCCACGACCACCACTTTCATTATTGACAACAGACAGCATGCACCGTTCCTGAATAAATTTGTCCCACCCCCAGAGCAACAATTGTAATTATAACTAATTACTATTGTGTTCAATTGAGATGCTATATGAACAACTCGAGCTCGTGTCCCACCGGGATATCCAAACACTCGAAAACAATTAACAAAAACACTCGCGCTTCGCGCTCGTGTTTTCATACATTGTTTTCTCGTGTTTGGATATCCCGGTGAAACACTCGCTCTCGTTGTTCATATATAACATGAAACACCGAGACGTTTGTTGAAAACCGAGACGAAGCCGAGGTTTTTTAACAAACTTCGAGGTGTTTGGATATCCTGATGAAACACTCTTCCTCGTGTTTCATATTACATCTCAAACAAATCAGTATTTTAAGAGAAAATCGAGGTGAAAGTTGGCTTAATTTATGTAATTTCTTCCTCCGATATCCAAAACCACCGTCTCGGTGCTGATTTCCTTTGTTTTTGACTCATGAATTATTAATGAGTTTCAGATTTTTATTTCTCAAACTCATTACCGAGACGTTTGTAAAATTAAGCCAACTTTTCCCTCAAATTTTTTTCTTAAAACACTGGTTCGTTTGAGAAGCTATATCATACACTGGAAAGGCGCTTTTTATCTGATTCGAAAACACCTCGAAGTTGGTAAAAGAAGTTGGTTAAAAAACTCGGCTATCTCCTCGTTTTTCAACGCACTTCTCGGTGTTTTCAAAATCAGATAATAAACGCCTTCTCGTGTATACATATAAGTCAATCGAGATATGGTCTGGAAAATCAGCTAAAGTCTTTGTTCTATCTTTTTGTTCGTCTTTATGCAATTTTGTGCACGGTCACTGAACCTATTGTATTTTAGTATAATGAAGCAATCATCCAATAAACCTAAAACAAAGGATGTGCACGGTGTAAGGTACGGTTCAACATCAAAACGTAGCTCATTATAGTCGCTTTGAAGTTTGCCGATTGACTATGGTGTATATGATATATTACATAAAGAACACTCGTGATTTGAATATTTTTGTGTGGCCATTCAACTACTACGACCCCATGACAGGACCGATATCAATGCTCTCGCCGGGATTTTGAAAATAACGATGTTTTACGTGGTATAAAGGTGCATGCACGTGATTGATATATTTGGTTATTAATGATTTGCTTATGAATTAATGCATTTTACAAACATATATATAAAGTTAAGCTTATAAACTATCATATTACACCCTCAACATACAAAACTATTGATTTTTTAAATTAAAAATTTTTTAAACTCTATTGATATTTCTTAAAGCTAAAAATTCCGCATCCCCATTCTCTCCACGCGTCCCCAAAACACCCTGTGAGGCTGTGAGCCCAATACAAGCGAATAAGCTGTAGACTGGATCGAGCAACTACTGTTCAGAAAATGAAGCCGATAGTAGCTCGTGGCGGCCATTTTGTTGGGACCACATTATATAGTTTTACTATAGGCGACAGAGAATATCTGTCTCTGATCTTTTAAGATGTTAAAACGAATAAGTTGTTCTTGCAAGGTTTTCCCATAATACAGAAAACAAACTACGGCTCCACAATAGTAACTGTGAAGCCGGAATTAGCGCATGGCGGCCAGTGACCATCATGGTCATTCCAATATGGTATCAACGCGCTAATCCCAGCTTCATTGTTATTGTAATGCAGCCGTAGTTTGTGTTCTAAATTACGGGAAAACCTCTGACAAATGATTCATTTTATCATCTTAAAAGATCACAGACAGATATTCTCTACCGCCTAGAGTAAAACCCGTGGTAAAACTGTATAGCGTGGTCTATTCAATATTCCCGGCTCCATTTTTTCGCAGCATCAATCTCATACTCAGACCCAAGCTAGCTGCGGGGGGTTGGGTTAGAAAACTCGTTAGGCGGGGGTTAGGGACTAGGGTTAGGCACGACCTACCTTTTTAGTAACAATGTTACTCGATAGGTTTACCAGATTTAGTGACATGTTACTAAATGGGCCGCCAATTTGGTAACATTAAGATAGGATTCCAGGTGACTTATATTGATGTTTTTTGACATTTTGACAAAAAAAATTTTGACAACAAAAAAAATTTATTATTCCATACAAAAAATGCTGACTGCATTTTTTCCAAAAATGGTCTGAAAAGGGTTTTAAAGTCGTTTTGAGATTTATTTATTTTTAATATTACATACAAAAAATGCTGACTCAGCATTTTTTTCCCAAATGGTTGGACAAGGGTTTGACACATTTAGAGGGTTTTTTTTTTGCAGAGTCAGCATATTTTAAGTGGTTGGACAAGGGTTTTAGACCCATTTAGAGCATATTTTTTTAAAGTGGTTGGACAACGGTTTTAGACCCATTTAGAGTTGTTTTTTTGCAGAGTCAGCATATTTTTTTAAAGTGGATTTTTTTTTTTAGCCAAAAGTAATGTTTTAGACAATAATAAACAAATTTTGACAAGAATAAACAAATTTTTGTTTTATTAAGTGTGTATCAAGGTTAAGGTTAACTTTTCATTCGATAATTGTTCGCTATCTTAGTCTTGAAGTGTTTGAGTGAATCAGAAGGTTACATGTTCGATTTCTGTAGTATTCAGAAGGTTACGTATTCGATTGTAGTTTTCAGAAGGTAACATGTTCGATTCCTGTAGTATTCAGAAGGTAACATGTTCGATTCCTGTAGTTTTCAGAAGGTAACATGTTCGATTCCTGTAGTATTCAGAAGGTAACATGTTCGATTCCTGTAGTATTCAGAAGGTAACATGTTCGATTCCTGTAGTATTCAGAAGGTAACATGTTCGATTCCTGTAGTATTCAGAAGGTAACATGTTCGATTCCATTTTGTTCTTTCGTTTCTTTCTTCTTTCGTTTCTTTCTTCTTTCTTGTTTTTGGATTTATTTTTTTTATTTTTTGGGTTTTTTTTCTTCTTTTTCTGAGAGTGCCGAGTTCGTCGTCGTCGTCAGGTCTTCTTCTTGTGTTTGTCCAGACTCTTCCTCAGGGACTTGAACTTGTCACGCAGTTGCTGCCTGGTGAATTGCCCGCCATCGGAATCGGGAAACATCCCAACCCTCCGGCAGGCTTGGTTGCCAGACACCACCTGCGTGACGTCGGCCATGACAGCCGACGATTTCAAGTGTGAGGTGGCTTCCAGCAATGCTACCGACTGCGATGATGTAAACAATCGCACGCCTCTGGATTCCGGCAGCACTGCTTGATGTTTCTTGGAAGCCGTGGCCACAGTATATCGCTGCACGAGGGAAGGTTGAGTGGTGGTGGAGGTAGAGCGAGGGATTCCATGACATCTGGATTGGAGGTACTGGTGGACGATGGAGGGGTCGAGGTGGTGGAAGGTTGGGTTAGCTCTCAGGGTGGTGGTAACTGTGGTCAAGTCTGGACAAACCTTTTTGTTGATGACGTCTAGGAATTGGTATAAGATTTGTTTGCGCAGCAGTTGAGGGAAGACGTCATAGGGTTGTGGGATTAGATTCGGTAGGAATGGAGTTTTGTGGAGACGGGTGGGCGTGTGGAGGGTGGAGGACGGTGGGAGTGAGGAGGGTGGAGACGGTGTGGAGCAGGGAGACTTACCAGAAACCGAGGGAGAGGGTGGTGGTTGGTGACAAGTAGGTTCGGTGGGAGTGACACGCATGGAGCAGGAGGATGAAGTGGCAGACACAGCTTGGGACGACCACACTGCAAAAAATGCACTTTTGACTTTGTGTTAAATTAACACAAAAGTTTGTGTAACATTGTGTTTTTACACAAGAATCCGCGTTGGATTAACACAAATTATGTGTTAAATTTTCAACACTGTATATTGAGTAGAAATAACACAAGATTTTGTGTAAATTAACACAATGATGATCTCTACACAAAACTCTGTGTAAACAATTACTCAAAAATGTGTGTTAATTTACACACTTCTTGTGTAACTTTTCTTTTACACAAATTCATGTGTAGAATTTACACAGTTTTTGTGTGGTAATTAAATTTACACAAATTATTGTGTAAATACTTAGCCTTTACACAAACTATGTGTTAAACCTAAATCAAATTTACACAGAGCCTGTGTTAAACTCGTAAAAGTTATATTTACACAATATTTTGTGTAAGTGTAAATTTGTTTTTACACAAAATTACTAATGAATTTACACAGCCAATGACAAAGAGCCGCTTCTACAGGCTCAGGCTGTTCGAAATATTTACGATTTAGGATTTAATATACTAATGAAATTACAATTTTCCACAAAGTATTTAACTGAGTTTAAGTTGCAATGAAAAGGCACTTTGCTGTTCCAGAATGCTTTTCAATCCTCTAACTGATTCAACTGCTATGTCATTATCGCGCAGGCAATTTGCTATTGTCCAAGCTCAATTCCACCAAATCTGCTGAATTCTTCATTATCGCATTTATGGCTGGTCGACTTATCTGATTCATCTATTTTGTTTTAATAATAAACAAAGCTATACATCGAGCTAGATTGTCCGTATTTTCTTCATCGTGCGATTCTGTGCCCAGAGTTCCCTCTGAATCTTCAATCGATTCGTCTCCAACGTCGTTACGATGCTTTCTATGAATGTAAGATTTGCTGAGGGACGCAAAGTTCCTAAACGTTTGCGGTTTGGCCGCAATCACCACGTGTAATGGCAAAGTTAGGTTCATGACTGTGCAAAAACTTTATATGATGAAGCAAATTACTAATTGAAAGTTCTCTATAAAAGTTGCACAATAGGGACAATGAAACATTTTTAATGCTTCAGATACACGAACGAAGCTCAGCGAATTCCCACAATACGACGTATACGGATCTTTTCTGAAGTGGTTCATAAAAGCTATTTGCGCCTATGTTACTTTGTCCGTAAAATTCCCATGGTTTGATAACAGGTAATTATTCAAAATTTCCGGTTTTTCTCTAGCCTGCGAAACAGGCCCTTTATTAAGTTTTTCTCCTAAGACAAATATATTATGCATTTTTATCTGATGATGTAATCTACTCGAATTACAGTTAAATCACGTGATACCTTGTGGCCAATCAGCGAACGAACCAGAGACGCGAACTATTCAAGCATTCCACAGTATATTGGCCTCGTGTTTGTCTTGTCTTCTTTATCCGTGAATTTCATATTCGTGCTCTTGGGAATTTAGGTATTTGTGTTTCAAACATAGTTGTATTCTGAAAATGGTGAAAACACTTGAAGATGTCGAATCCTGGCTGGAAAATCCCCTGATTCGCCGAGGAAAATCCCCTGGATTCGCCGAGTATCAACAGATATGGTAAGTAGCTTCGCCTTCGCGTAAACAAGCCGTGAGATTTGTGAATTCAGTAATTTATTTTCCTATCTAAAGCTAAGGCGTAGGTTTTCTAAGCGGGTACAGGAGTGTTGTTGTCTTTCCCAAATATCCAAACGCCAACATATTTACGTGTATCGCTAGAAATGCCAGTATTTTGTTTGTTGAAATACACGGTTTGAACATTGTCATTGATCAGGTTTATATACTAAATATATAACTTAAATCTCGATTGTTTATTCCATATGTAGAAAACAAAATCGACGGAACATTTCGCTGGAATTGCTGGTACCTATTATAGGTGACAGGATGAAGATTATTCAAACCTTGCAGTTGCAATTGAAGTGCTCAAATCGGGAATCAGACTCGGATCTTATGGAAAGTCATCAATGAAATATTGATTCTCGATGTCCTGAAGTGGCCAGCCAAACAAGTAAGATCTTAAGCTTTTATTCTTATGATATTTTTAAAAATATCAATTTGTTTCTTGAAGTTGCTGCATTTCATTTATAACTCAAACTTTGTTTGTATATTATGCTATATAGTCTTGAATTGATTTTAGCCCCCCCCCCCCCCCCCCTGGGCCTTTGACATTTTTTTCCAAAATGCTGCTTATTCCCCACAGTGGGGATGAAATGCAGGTGCAAATGCCCCGCTGTGGGGCAAATCTGTGGCAAATCCCCGGCCCCGGTAGAAACATGGAAGCAATAACAGCAATTTTCAGTGTTTTCAAATATCAAATTATTATATAAATACTATTTACAAAGGCACTGGTGTTACCTACTAGGTATATCACTCTGCTAAATTTATCTACTGTAGGCTGTAGACTTAAGGCTTAAACTCCTCCATGATCAAATCACACTCGAACAACATGCAATACTATGGGGGGAGTGGCAATTCAATTACACCTTTTGGTTCCCCAAAGGGAACGAGGCTCATTTTACTGTATTATCTAATGCCCGACCACTGAGCAAAGGTTTGGGTTCAAATTCCCCACCCCCGGAATTGGTCAACGTATCAAATGCCCGGCGGGGGGGATGGGCATGGTTGGATTTGACTGATACATTAGGAATACGTTTTACACATTTTTTGTTAATAATTATTATATTATAATGGTTATATTAAATATAAACATTTGGTATTTACACTTTTTGTCAGCAGATGAATGTTAAAATAGTTGTAGTAAATTTAAGTGTCTGAGAGATATTAAGACTTGTCTATATCTCACTAACACTCTGATTGTTACAACTTACTTTAACATTCATCTGTAATTAAATGCTAAATATTATCTTTAATATACCCTTATGTTTTGGCATAATCCAGCTGTATATACTAAACTCTCACCCAAGTTCTGGGGCAGTGGTGTGCTGGCAGGAGACCCTCCCCCCTTGTGAATATTTTTAGAGGGTGTAAAAAGCTTACAAAGGGTGCCAAAAACTGGCCCTTTCTCGATATATGAGCAACCGAAATTTAAAATTATTTTACACCAATTCAAGTCAGTTTTAGGGTTAGGATTTGGGTTAGGATTAGGGTTAGGGTTAGGATTAGGGTTAGCGATTGTTTGAATTTCGGTTAGTATATATATCGAGAAAGCGCCCAAAAACTGCACAAATATTTATGAAATAAGTTGTGTCTTACACATGCTATGATTGGTCAATTATCGTGTTTATATCGGGCTATACAAATACGGTGTGACGTCACTGCATATTTTAGTTAGTCTTATTCTATAAAATAAATAGAAAATAGCTGTCATGTGTTTATTATAACCTGATGCAAACATTTGAGAGAGTTTGGTCAAATTTAAAGTACTGCAAATTCTACCAAAGTTTCATGTCTGCATCAGGTTATATAAACATGGTTGCCATTTTCTATTTCCTGAATATATATTATATATATATATATATATATATATATATATATATATATATATATATATATATATATATATATATATATATATATATATATATAGAATAACTGGACACGGTTACACTTTCGACATTAGTTTATTGCATACAGTTCTGTTTCGTACAGGCGAACCTGCACTCATCAGTGCTAGATAAATTTAGTCTAGCACTGATGAGTGCAGGTTCGCCTGTACAAAACAGAACTGTATGCAATAAACTAATGTCGAAAGTGTAACCGTGTCCAGTTATTCTATATATTTGCTCTACCGATGGTATCGAGCACTCTCGAAACACAAACACAAGCTCTCTATTTGATATATATATATATATATATATATATATAATATATATATATCAAAAGTTCTACAAGGTGATGCTTGTAAAGTTGTAAAGGCTTTGCTGCAAGCTGCGTTAAGTTGTCAATACTCAGAAAAACTCTGAGCTCCAGAGGAGACTCAAACCCGCAACCTTCTGAAAGCTAGTCAGATGCTCTAACCATTGAGCCACTAGAACTCAGATGGCAGAGCAAGGTTAAATACGGTATTTAAACCCGGGACGAGTCTTGCCGTTATCACAAATACTTGTTGGACTACAAGTCGTGTTGTGACAGTCAATTTCCAGTCAAATGTTGTTAGTTAAGTTAGGTAGTATTTGTGATAACGGCAAGACTCGTCCCAGGTTTAAATACCGTATTTTTAACCTTACTCTGCCATCGAGTTCTAGTGGCCAAATGGTTAGAGCATCTGTCTAGCATTCAGAAGGTTGCGGGTTTGAGTCCTGTCTGGAGCTCAGAGTTTTTCTGAGTATTGCAAAACCTAAATATTATGCAAATAATATAATATGCAAATATTAAATATGCAGAAATACAATAAAAAGTTAGTGAAAGTTTTATATACCGAGTGCTGATTTTTTGTTTTGTTTTTCTCACACAGGAAGCAGCTGATCCACCATCAGTTTTAAGTGAAAGGTCTACAGACTGTCCAGCGATAATTCTCAGGGATATTTGAGTTTCCAAGATGAAATTCTCATCACAGAAGAAAATACCATATGTTCTATTGGAGGTAGTTTAGTTAATGCGGTATTATGTTTCAGGCTTCAGTAAAGTTTTCGATTTGTGATTTCATTTTCGATTTGTGCAGGAGGCACAAATTTTTTTGTTGATTTTTTGCTAATTATTAAAACTGTTACTAAAACTTGAAAAGGAACACATATTTTGCAGGCACATTTCTATGGCGTGCCGATCTGGACAAAAATACTTCTGTGAAATATATGACTTGTTGTGTGAAATATATGACTTGTTGTGTGAAATATATGACTTCTTGTGAGATATATATGACTTGTTGTGAGAGATATATGACTTGTTGTGAGAGATATATGACTTGTGAAATATATGACTTCTGTTTGGCAAATATAATACTTAATCGACGCCAGCGATTGGTCAGCGGACAATAATCATGCAGAGTACTTCATGATATTTATCTCTGATGAGTTGATGATTCAATGGCGGAATTGGGTCTTACTAGCGAGCACGAAACCCAACGGGTTTTCTAACCCTAACCCCCACCTAATTAGTTTACTAACCCTAACCTGTTAGGCGGGGGGTTAGGATCTTTTGTTGTGTTGGGGTTGGGTTTCCTTAATACTAATAAAAGGATCGTCCAGAAGACGAGTGCTCGCTAGCAAGACCCACTGTAAGACCCAATTCCGCCATTGAATCATCAACTCATCAGAGATAAATATCATGAAGTATTCTGCATGAGTATTGTCCGCTGACCAATCGCTGGCGTCGATTAAGTATTATATTTGCCGAACAGAAGTCATATGTTTCACAAGTCATATATCTCTCACAACAAGTCATATATCTCTCACAACAAGTCATATATTTCACACAACAAGTCATATATTTCACACAACAAGTCATATATTTCACAGAAGTATTTTTGTCCAGATCGGCACGCCATACATTTCCAACTTCTAAATTCTGCTCGCAGGCACAAAAATATATTAATGAGGCCTGTTATGTTTTATGGCAGTTTTTATGTTTAGTTACCTGTAGGAATTGCAAATCTTTGCATATATTTGCAGAAGTGCATGTTACAGTTCCAACATTTTGTCAATGACATTGAACATATAGTGACAAAGACTCTTAATTAAGCTTCATATTATGTCTTATACTTTTAGTTCTAACTTTTACCTAGGCTTCGCATGACTATGTAATGGAATGTTGAAAGGCAGAAACAATTCAAATGCAAGTCACAGAGCGGGCTGCAGTTTACATTATTCTATCTTTCAACATGGCCGCTGTTATGTGGTCATGCAAAGTCTCTATACTCGTACTCGGTAGGTTTTAATAAAAATTAAATATATTTATTTATCAAATTTATATATGATTTAATATGTGCTGCTAAATATAACATAGTTTTATATGTTCTGAAAACCTCCCCTTATATGTAAGAAAATAAAATCTATGGTATTCTATTTGAAAGATTACATTGCTATAGTGTGGTTGATTTTAGTATTGCAAATTATAGCTTCACAAAATATTGTGTTACTACATGTATGGATGGATATTGCCTGCGTAGATTTACCGCATAATTTGTGTAAAATCTACACACACTTTGTGTAAAATGTAATTTCTACACAAAATAATGTGTTATTATGGATGCATTTTACTTGTGTAAATTTACCACATATTGCGTGTTAAATTTACACACACTGTGTGTAAAACCTTAGTTATACACCAAATACTGTGTTAATATGGATGCATTTTACTTGTGTAAATTTACCGCATATTTTGTGTTAAATTTACACATCCTCTGTGTAGAGATATTACACAACATAAAGTGTTAATATGGATGCATTTTCTACACCATATTTTGTGTTAAATTTACACAGCATTTTTTGCAGTGCACGGGACGATGACGGTAGGGGCTTTGGAGATTGTACAGGTAGGTGGTCTGGGCGCTTTGATGGTAGAGGTAGGTGGTATTTGGGATGAGGTAGTTGCTGTCCGGATGTTCTGGATAAAGTCTGCCACTTTTCCCTGCTCAGGGTAGCTTGGATCCACATAATAATGCGAATCGGCTGTGGCCCGGGAATGCGTCATCTGTCTCGCAAGCGATTCAGATGACACCGAAGTGGACGCGTCCTGCCGATGACGGCTGACAACGAACTTTCGGAAGCTAGTTCCCTGAAGCATTCCCTTCATCGCAGGAACAAGGTATTGTGCCATTCTCTTGACGCGACCGGACACCCTTCCCGGCCAGAGCAGTACCGAATTGGGTGACGAAGAATGGCTTACCTCTCTCCTTGCTCCTTAATCCGCCGTATGTTGAACTGCTGCCGTTCAGGATCAAAGGTCGAAGAATATGGAGGTAGATGCGACCCATCTCAAGAATCTCAGCGTTCCAAAACAGGGTTGCTGGACCAACAGAACTAGTTTTATGCCTGACCGTAAAGGTCAGGTACCGCTCGGTGCTAGTACTGCGGTCCATCTTCCCTGTTTGGAACTCTGAGACCGTGAGATTGGAAATCGCTCCACAACGCTGGGCGCTGTCAAGCAGCAACCTCAGCATCAGGTAGTCTCGAAGTCTGGTTGTTTCGAGCGCAGTCGGAATCCGCGCGCCCGATTTTCCCAGCTCCAAGAACAACCTCACCATTTTCCTCGACGCTTTACCTTCCACCAGTTCGGCGATATCTGTTGGCAGCAATGTTGCTTCCAGGTGTTGCTGGTGCACAACGCGTTTTCGGGCGGCCATGGGTTCTGCTTGAGACCTGCTCCACTGTTCAATACGAGCTAGCATCTCGTCTACGCATAAAATCGTTCCACCGTCTATCGGCATTATTTTGCTAATGCAAGTCTTGCGACCTTTGACAAACTTGTAGAACTCTTTTAGCGAGCCGAGATATGCTAGGAGAGTACCGGGCTCTCTCGGTTTCTCAAGGAGAAAACTCCCATCGAAAAACCGACAACGTATCTGAGTGAGGCAGTTATCGTCCCAGAGAAGCTCCACGTCCTTGGGAGGGTCCTGCACTTCGTACAGTAACCTACCAACTCGACGCATATGTTCGAGGCCTTGGTCGCGTTCTTTTACACCACCGTCGGACGACAGGAGATGTTCTAGGAACATTGCCAACACCGGGATTTCTTCCAGCATAGCATTGATCTTGCCCCGCGGTATCACTTTTGGGGCAGTCGGTTCGAGGGTGTCGGACACGGTGGACAAAGCCGATGATGGAGAAATGGATCGGTTTGCAGGTAAGTCAGGCATGGTGGATGGGCTTGGGATTCGGGTATAAGAGGAGCTTGATTCTTCTGACGACGACGGCGCGCTTGACGAGGGCGGCTTCCAGTCTCCTTTCTGGGCTTCCTTTCTCATTAATCTGGTCTGTTTTAGCTTTTTCTTCGCCGCCCTCGTCTTTATAGCTTGTTGATTGTATCTACAAAGAAAATATGACATAAGCTAACCATACAAGTTATCCTATTGATCTAGCATCGGGTCTTTGGAATGTATCACTTTGCAATGTTGATACTTACTTATGAAACTCGGCACTCTCCTTCGCTAACAAATGAACCTTTCTCAGGTGGACGTCAACACTGCACACCTTGCTAGTGCAAAGGGGATAGGGGCACGCGATGGGAGCAACTCGTTGTCTGCCCTGCGTGCATACCTTGACCGCCCGATGGTGTTGGCAGTATAGGCTCGCTGCGTCTTCACTATACGTATGAATTGTGACGAGGTGCCTATACAAATTGACCAAGGCTTTACTGCACACAGGGCATTGCTTCGACCTTCTTGTGCCCCTCTGAAAGAAATAAAAATAAAAAAATTGTGAGAAATGATTTCATTTTTAAGTTAAGTTTCCTAAATAAATATAAAGGTGAAGTTAGTGCAAAAACCATTTTTACTTAGTTTAATTACCTTCGTGTTGACGTCCACCTTCTTCTCTTCTTCGCTTTCTTCTTCACTTTCCTCCTCCTGATGACTCTCTTCTTCTTCTTCTTTCTTCTTTCTTTGTTCTTCCTCCTCGTTCTTTCTCATTTTCCTCTTTTCCCGTTGTTGATCTTCCCTTCTTCTTCTCTTCTCCGCCTTCCTGCTTTGTTCCCATTTATCTTCCTCTCTCCTTCTCTTCTCCGCCTTCTTCCTCTTTTTCCTTTCCTCTTCCTCATCCGCCTTTATCCTGTTTTTCCTTTCCTCTTTCTCCCTCTTTTTCCTAGACTCCTTTCTCTTCTCCTTTTCCAACATTAACTTTTTCTCTTTCCTCGCCAGCACCTTCTTCTCGTGTACCAACCACAACGGCATGTCATCCTCCGCAACACCCCCCTGACGACCCTTATCCACAGCAACACCCCCCTGACGACCCTTATCCACTGCAACACGCCCCTGACGACCCTCATCTTCAACACCCCCCTGACGACCCTCATCTTCAACACCTCCCTGACGACCCTCATTATACCTTTTCGAATACTCCTGCAAGTCAAACTCACTATCCGAGCTAGTATTTGAATCCTCCACCCCCCGACGACTCCGCCTTTCATCTTCCATCCTATATGTTTCCTTCTTTGTCCGCAACCGTTTCACCTTCTGTATCCTGATCTTTTCCTTACTTTTAACGCTTTCCCATGTTTCCAATCCGTACTCCCCACTCCCGCTTTCCAACGTACTGCTTGATGCGTTCCCTGCTTCCCTTGCCTCCTTCTTCTGCCTATGTCTCTCATATTGTCTTTCCCTCGTGGCCTTCGTTAGCATTTTGTTGAATCTAGATCTAGTTAAAAAAAAATATGTTACTAAATAATTTTTTTTAGTGGTCAGCGGTATGCAGGGTTTCGCATAAATTTCACTGTGTATATTAGTGACGTCATAACTCATCCCTATACCTATTCTAAGACAAATGTTTTTGGATTTTTTTTTTAAGTTTTTTTTCTTCTTTCGTTGCTTTCTTCTTTCTTTTTTTTGGATTTTCTTTTTTTGTTGTTTTTGGCTTTTTTTTCTTTCTTTTTTTTGGATTTTCTTTTTTTGTTTGTTTTTGGCTTTTTACTTTTTTTTACATTTTCCACATTTTTTACATTTTTTCACACGTTGTCTAATACTTTGAAACTTACTCGCAAGTAGCCTGCGTGCAGACGCTCCGTATCCGGCCCTGATTAATGGGGGATTAAGAGCGTCTGCGAATCAGTGTCGTATTTCGTGTTCTGTAATTTACGCGGTTTATGGCGTCATTTAGCGTAATTTATACTATTCCGTATATTATGTATATTTCCGGTTGAGGAGACTAAAATGTAGTGTTTTAGTTATTCGTTATGTCGGTCGTCGGAAGAATGTTTATTCTGCAAAAAAGCTTCTAAGCGGCCGAAAGACAAATACTTAATCCAAGGATGAAGTAAGGAAAACTTTCCGTTTGAACTTGAGAGCTTAAAATTCACAATCAGTTCCAACTCAAGCAAGTATCTTTGTCGAAGCTGTGTCAATGTTCTAAAACAACCGCGCGGTTTGATAGAGCAAATCCATCACATTGAAGCACTTTTAAAATCTAGCCATGAGAGTACCAGTTGTTCAACGGATCAATGGTTAAAGAGAAGTAATCCCGCCATCGAGTCTACCGCTAAAAAATCTCGCAACGACGACGCAGCTTCGGCATCGTCTTCTGTTGACGAAATGGTGTTTCCTAATCCTATGTTGCTTCAAAGCACACAAGTAAAATATGGACCACATTTAGCAAGATCAGAAGCCAGTGTTTTGTCAGAATCTCCCATTTCACACCGCGCAGGAAACACGGACAACACCGAGGTCTTCATTAAGGTGAAATTATTACTATATAAAAGCGTAAGAAGCTTCTGCGAATGGTGAAATGGCCAAGCAAATGTCGTGAGCGAATGCTGCCATGTATTAACCAATCAAAGCTTCTGTTGATGTTCAGCTGATGCAAAGCACCAATCAGCTCCTGTATACTATTATAATAAAATTTAATATGTAGCCAATCACCGAGCGTCCCCAGAATCCTTGCGGACAGACGACGTCACAGTCACAGAACAAGAAATACGGAGCTGATTCATAGACGGTAATAAGAGGAATTCCGCCGTCTATGCGTAGGCTAATCCGCAAGCTGTTGCTTGCTGAATTTTCCTCCTTCCACCAAATTTTGCTCTCTGCATCGTGCATAGCATCGCAATGCCTCCATAATCTCACACGTAGTCGCGCACGTGTCTAAATAACAGGTGGCCTCTTGGATTAACACTGTCTCTTTAAAATTAAACAAACGCCTATCGCCGAGGTACGGTAGCTCGTGTTTGTAATCTTTTGATCGATTTGTTATTGTGGGATTGGTGGTGGAGGTACTGGGGACTTCGGTGGCATCTTCTTGTGAAGAAACCGGCGACAAACGTAGAGTAAATTCTTCGTCTCTGGAACAAGTAACAAAATAAATGTTTGGGATGATTTCTCCGCGGAAGCACGCAGGCGAGTTAGAGCAATTTTAAAAAAATATTACTAAATCGTTTTTGTTTTGTTTTTGTTTTTTTAGCGGTCAGCGGTATGCAGGGTTTCGCATAAATTTCACTGTGTATATTAGTGACGTCGTAACTCATCCCTATACCTATTCTCAGACAAATCGGTTCAATACTGACTGAGATATATCTGAAAACCCTATAGGCCGACCTAGGTCCGGCCACGACCAACAAGTGGAACATGCCACCATGTAGCCATGGTCTAGGCGAGTACACTGAACAAGTTTCAGTTCAATCAGTTCAATACTGACTGACATATAACTGAAACCCTATAGGCCGATCTAGATAACTATCCATGTTTTTGAATTCGTATATTTTCACAGGAAAATTACTGTAAACATATTCCAGGTTCCTGTATCGTTGTATCGCTGTAAGTGCATAGTGTGAAGTCATGAAGTGTATTCCCATTTCCGTAGTTGGCATCTGTGCGATACAAAAAGGTTGCTATATGGATAGTTTGAAACTGATTACTGAGATTTTCTCATGGTAGTTCTTTTCAAATAAATCCTTGTTACGTTATAAATTAATCCTTATTATTGCAAATTCATATAAAGTGCGATCAATGATCTGGTGACAGATTGTGATAGCGGTATTAAACCAAGCGACTCGAAATCTGAGAGCGACTTGAAATCTGAGTACGTCATCACAGTGTTACTATATTTATCGACCAATGAGAAGCCGGAGCAGGTCTCTCCCTAATGGCATGCCACATGGGGAATTTTTTCAATTACTTTGGCATTAAAGTGAATGAAAAAACACCACAGACTGCAAACAAATATGATAATTACAAACATATAATCACAAAGGAACTTCCTATCATAATTTCCAACGTTGCAACATGTTTGGAAGTGAGTAATTAACGAAAATATACTAAATATTCGATAATAACAGCAAAACATGGCTGAAACATATATTTATACATTTTAAACACTTTTAAAGTGAAGTTACTGCAACCAAACATGATACAAGCCAACGTACATAGTAGATACGTCTGCCCATGGCAATATAAAAGCTCCCAACGCGTTTACATACCATTTATAGGTAAAACATTTGCATAATATGAATAAATTATATTAGCATATATAATATTAATCATAAATATGACTTAATGGTGTCGAACGAGTGGAAATATTTTGTCTAACTAGTGTTAGAAACATTATTATTTACCCTTGATCTTCCATTCTTCTTCTTAAACGTTTAAAATTTGACTTTTACTCCTCTCTTATAACAAAGCTGAAAATGACTTCCAAGACGGTAAAGGACTGGAACTAGCGCAGTATTACTATTAGTAGGACTGGGATCTAGTATTTACATTTTATAGTGTCTGGGGTAAACGTCAAAATCACAAATTAAATTCCAAATGGTTATACTGATTGAACTACGCAAGCCCAAGGGCGGCGGAATGGGGGGGGGGGGGGGGGGGGGGGGGGGGGGGGGGGGGGGGGGGGGGGGGGGGGGGGGGGGGGGGAGGGGGGGGGGGGGGGGGGGGGGCATGATCTCTTCCCAAATTTAAGGCTATACCTTAATTGTCAAAAAGGCCTCAAATTAAGGTATGGCCTTAATTTTGATGGTTCCTAATGCCTGTTCTCGCGGGCTAATTTTCGTTGCCCGCGAACTCGGGAGCGATATCGATAATTTGTTCGTTCTGCTTCAATGCTTTTCATTAATTTGCATTATTCATCGGTATGAGTACTGGGCAAAATCACAACGGTAAGGATTCTAATTCCTATATTATAATGAACAGGTAGTTTATTACGTTCCTTCTCTGACAAACAAGCGTACAGACTGCGTACTGAAACCATGATTTGGTTTATTAGGTAAGAGAAAGCGAAAAGTCAAAGAACCAAGTTTGGAAGAAATTGATGAACTTCTTGATAAAGCTCTGAAAGAAGCTCAAACTTTGTTCCCCAGTAGCAAGAAGAAAAGTCAAAAACCAAAAAAAAGTACCCATTTTGAGCTTGACAGAGATAGCGAAGGACGTCGGATATACCACAGTTCAAGAAAAAGTAAAATATTTACTAATAGGATTTTAAGTGTTGGTATATTTAAATATTTAATAAATTGGTAACATGCTTAATTCTATGAATCCAAGGGTCAGCCAAAACAAGTCGATGTACTATCGTAGAAGAGGGCCACAGTGCAACAACATCCAATTATGGTTCAGATAGTGAGGAGCATTGTTTATATGATGAAAGCATAAATTTTGAAGGTATTCATCGAATGAAAAATGTTATATGATAAGCTATGGAATCATATATATACTTCTGTAAAAAATGAACAACTTGTTGCAAGTTATCAACAGGTGTCAACAATATTTTGCTGCCAATGACTGTGAACAGTGTTGTGATACCGGAACCCTGTGAACAATGCAATGCTGTCATTGCATCATTATAACAAGGTTGAATAACAATGTATTGTTGACAGTGTATGTAGCAACACAACCTCGTACGCAGGGTTTTCAACCCGCCATCGCAGACTGAGGTTGGTAGCAACAATGCTTGCATCATTAGTATTGCTTTTCCCAGATCCATTAATGTTGCTTCATGCATTAATACCGAACAATTTGTTTAATCAACAATATTAATTATTTAAAGGTGCCGTCCAGTCCGTTCTGCGCATGTCCACGTTTCTGTTTACATTGTTTGTTTACATTGCATTATATAAACATTGAACATGAAGTATTGCTGATTTTTTTCACACGCTTGAGTTTTTCCACCTAAAAAGCATGTTATAAGAAGCGGTTCTGTTCCTAAATGTGGATAATATATCAAATTACCACTTGTGCCTTCGCCACCTTTGACGAATACTCGCTTTAGAACTGTCGCAAATCTATTCCGTTAAATTTGTTGATATATGGGGTCCCCAATGTTTGAAATATCACACATGCGCAGAACGGACTGGACAGCATCTTTAATTATATGGTAGTACCGGTACTACATTATTACCGTATTGTTCATGCAGCGAACAAGTAACAACTTGTGAGTGAACAACTTGTGAGTGGCTGTGCAATATTTGCAGAAAAGTAATGTTGGGCACATTGCTTTTGGCTATACTGTTAGTGTACTGTATATAATTAAATATACTAATTGTCATTTCCCCCCATTTATTATATGCCTTTTGTTTGTTACTTATAGAACAATTAGCTAATATTCTTGTTGATTGTGATAAAGTTTGTGCTGATTTGTGTGCTGAGGATCCTGCAATATCACAGTGGCAGAAAAGAACAACTAGTAATGAGTCTAATTGGGAAAGCTGCAGAGAGGGGATATTTTCAGCTGTTCTTAGTTCACTAGTTGTTCCTGATGATTCTGTTATTTGTCTGTGTTGCCACAAAAATCC
>JAYKKM010000297.1:2075000-2085000 GCA_035772405.1 Chrysogorgia sp. JL179-B06 | reverse complement strand
ACAACACTAAATACCAATTAAGCCGAGATAAACAATTAAGCGGAGATAAATTATCAGTAAAGTCAGTATTTTGGGGGGGATGGCTCCAAATTTTTTTGGAGATATTACAGAAACATTGCTTATAACCATATCTTGATATTTTGTTTTAATAGCTTGTTATTTCCAAGCTGAAATACAGTCATATTTGTATGTGTACCAGTTACATGTATGTAGATTGTAGAATGTGACATGGATATGTACAGTTCACTATATGGATTTTTACTGTAGTTATTTGTTTTTACAGGGGTAATAGAACCTCTTACTATGGGGACTTGTTCATTAAGGATAATGAAGAAGTGAATACACAGATTTGTGGAATATATAGGACAGGAGAGAAGGAGGTATAATCACAACAAAAATGTGACTTTGTCATAGTTTTGTGATGTTGAAAAACTGTTTTAATGTATTGTTGTACATTGTCTTTGTTGTTAACCATTTGAAGTTAAAGGTCTTGCAATACAGAACCATTCAAAAACACAATTAATGTTCTTTTTAATGAACAGTGAATTATTTGACAGTGAATTGTTTATTATACAATTATAAATGTACAAACCTTAAGGGAGTTAAGGAGTCACTAAGCCACGCAAAGACCATTATGTCACCTACAGACAATTTTTGATATTTTGTATGTGGCAAGACATCAAGAATTGTCTGTAGGTTTTATAGCCAATCACAATCGAGATTGTATGAGTATTGTGTAGTAATAATGTTTACTTACATGTATATGGAATTCACTACATAAGCAGAACCAATACCTCTGGCCTAGTGAATATTATGTTAGTTGTGATTTTATTATTACTTTTTGTTGTGAGATCTATATTTACATGTGCAATATTTTAATGTATATATATATATTGTATATTGTTGTTTGTTAATTGATAATAGGTTGAAAACAACAGTTGTGGTGAATCACATTGGAAAGCAGCTAAGGCAGTCAGTAAGAGTAAGAGAAAGCAAGATGAAACTGGTCTTGAGGTTGCGTGCTGTCGTCACAGTATGGCCCAGGCAGCTGTAAACATGTTTCGTGGTGAGATTTATGGATATCCACACTATTTACACACTCGCTTCCTTTTACCAAAGCAAGTCAAGTTTCTTTGGCAGGATGTTATCTGTCTCTATTGGCCATGGGCAGTATCAAACACGCCTCATAACTTTAGCAGTGCTCTTGATATGGTACCAGCATTATCAATCATGCATGGTAAATCACACTCGTGGAACTGTCAGGTATAGTATATTGAAGAACCTGAAGGTTTGATTGTGTTGTACATAATCACACATACCTGTACCACTGACCTATATACTGTACCTGTGTTCGTCTTGTAGTTTATCAGTTTTACCTCATCATATAAAATAAAACACATTTCAAAAAGTAATGACATCCTGAAAACTTAGACGAGACTATGAGTAGAACGAGACTGTTGTGAACGTGCAAATGCCGCTTCCTTTCAAAGTAATGTTTAAACGAATTCTTGCTATTAACCGATTCTTGAGTTTTGTGATATCATTATTTTTCCGGATATGTTTTCTTGTGTACTTGTTGTAGTTGTCGGCCGTTTGTGGTTTTTGTAAGTAATGTTATTATTTTAGTTTACTTGGGGTGGCAGATGGCAAGATGGTGCGGCAAATGGCCCAGGAGAAGAGGTTGAGCAAGTCAACAGTTACATATCTCGTCTTGGTTCGACTACGAAAAGGATGTCGGCAGCAGGTATGTAATCAGAACACATCTTCTTGTTTTTAGTGTGGCTATTTGACCGACCATCCGACAGGCTGACGAAAAGAAAAACAGAAGGAAGGATGCATGGACAAACAGGGAGACATGTACTGTATTCATGTAATTAATGATTTTGTTAAAACTTTTGCTGTAGGGCGTGAAGAAACCCTGACAGAACATGTTTTGGGATGGAACAAAAGGAAGGTGTGGAACATGCCCAAGTATCTTACAATGCGTTATGCTAAGGTTGGTATATATTATTTTGGTTATCGACGTGAATTTTCAAAAACCTGAGATGACATGTAACTAGATTTTTGTATGTTTACATCTCGGTTTTTATGAAATATTCTGAGCTTACGACTCGTGTATGTATCGGGATCATTTTCCGATATATAGAGATTTTTGAAAACTTGAAATCTGAAAATAATGTCTGCATGCTACTGTATAGCCAGACATGTTTGGGATTTTTTAATTGTTTTGTAGATCTCATAAAATGTGACTTTACAAAAGGCTTAAAAACCAGTATATCGATCATATCGGTATAGTTTCAGCGGCATACCGATATCGGTTACAGTGTATTTCTCATACCAAACATCGCTATAACCATGCAAAACTTTAAAGAACACATCGAGCTGTAACTTATCCAGTAATTGTGATACTTACTGCATGTGTCACTGTTTACAGATGTAGGCTTCTACACGGAAGTTCTGATCACACAAATCACTGAAACTGCTTTTTCTAAAAGTGTTTTGACGGTTCAGTTTTCTTTCATTTTTATTGATTAAGGCTATCCAGACCCTAAAAGCAAAGCAACAAGACTTCGAGTTAACGGTCTCTGAATTTAACCTGCACGGAAAAGAAGAGGAAACAATGTCCAACTGGAAGCAAGATGTTCAGGACTTTGCAAGAGGTTGGTAATCATACAGTATACATGTACATGCATTAGCTTACGAGAATGATTGCATTAGTGCTGGTTGCATGATATACTTAATTATTGGTCATCCAAATTATCGTTGTTGTGTACTTTTGTGCAATTGTTCTCCCTATCTGGGCTATCACATTATTGAACTGTTTTTAATTGTTAGAGGACAACAAGAAACTTGATGACGTTGGTGACATTGAGAAGTACTTCATCCTTTATCACCAGATTAGAGATGCTAACCTATTGGAAGCATTTGTAGAGGGAAGTGATCAACAGACGCGGGATTTGGTTGGTGCTATGGAAGTACATGCTCTAGTCCAGTCAAAGACAACAGAGTTGAAAAATATGCAACAGCGTTTTAAGAAGCTCGAAGAATCATTCACCGAAATATCGCAAGAGGAACTACTTTCCAATGGAAAGCAACGATTAACTTTAGTTACGATCACGAAATTACAAAGAAAAGCAGAAGTACTTTATTTTTCTATACAAAGGAGGGCACGTGATATATCTAAATTGGCTGGTATGTTAAAACTGGGCTTGCTTTCCCTGTTTTGTATTCGGTGGGTTGCTTTTGAAATGAAATTGTTGTAATAGTAAGGTATTTCTCCACTTGTACTTAATTTGCTGTTAAGGAAATATACCTACAGTTTGAGAGATAACAATGGCGTCTGAAGAGTTTGCCGAATTATTATTACTATAAGTACAGTAGTGAAACTGTTACGGAGTGTTTACTTTATCATGTTTTTCGAGTTTTTCGAGTTTTTTTATCACTTTAACAGATCGATCCAAGATGAGATCAAGCATAAGGAAGAAACTGTCGAAAGAAAAGCAGGACCTAAAGGCAGTCATAGATAAACTAAACACGTATAAAGCACTATGTGGTCACCCAAACGTTTGTCTTGAAGAGGTCACTGAAGGCATTTTTCCATGGTCAGAAACTGGAACAGCACTTGGTAATCTTCAATGCTCGTGCTCAATATTGATGATTATATCTCGAATCTCGATTATACGTTTATTTATTATGTCTGACAAAATTACTGCAATATGATTCGTGGAGAGGAACACCATTATATTGTTAATTACACCCCGTTTTTTTAGTGAGGCTCAACTGCTGTAATGCTATTGGTTCAGCGGGGTGTAATTGTATCATTAATTGCACCGGTTCTGGGCTGAAAATATTATTAAGTGTAAATACTCAATTGCACTTGCGATCATATCATTATTACCTATACTTATTTTACGCTTTAGGTTCGATTCCAATCCGTGTAAAGGCAACAGTTGTGGACCAATTCGTTAGCATCCAGCGTTTGAAGGAAGAAATCGAGTTACTGGTTAAGGAAATGGTTGATTTCATGGCGTATTACAGAGATCATGTTCTGCAAAAACTGGAAATACAACATATCCAAATCAGGGAAAGAATTGGTAGTGTGATTAAATCCATCATAGCCTGACTTAGTGTAGCGTCTTATTCTATTTTCTTGTGCATGAGAGATTATTTTTTATTTTTTATTAAATTTTATCTAACATTTGTTGATCTTTTACAGACAATATATTGAACCCGGCTTTCGATGAACAGGAAAGGGTGAGTGATAAAAATAACCAGTGTAATATAAAGTGTTAAAGTTTACAGGTTTTGATCGTGGTTTATAGATTACGATTTCAGTATGATTGCAATTATACAAACTTGTTGTATACTGTATCGTTGTTGTTTACTTATATAATACCATGATCGCCTCAGATTCTTCTGTTCTCACTGATTGATTTCCCCCCTCATTAGCATGCATGAGCGAACATGCATATTAGTTGAGAGTTCGATGACCCTTAAACAGTACAAATTATATTTAGTCGGTGAACATGGTATTACAAACTAATACCATGATATTTCGGGAAATTAGTGATTAAAAGTCCACAAATCCTCGCTCGGCTTTTCGGGACATTTAATCACTAATTTCCCTCATGTCATGGTATTAATGACTTGCACGTTACGTTGGTGGAACTTAAACAAAAGAATATCATTAACTTATTTTGTTTGTGGCACCAACATGGCCACCAAACCTTTGTCTTGGGAGTCTCAAGGGATTGGTGCAAGTCAAGAATTACTTATTATATTTTGTGTATTACGATGTATAATTGTACATTTTTGTAAACTTTTTTATAGATACCGCTTTGTGTTTCTGATTCCCTAAAGTACGAGGTTAGCAAAGGCTCGATAGGCGCATTGAAAGGGAAAATTTCTTTGATTACTTCTGGAAAATGGTTGGCTAAGTTGCACCTTCAAGATGGAATGAAGCACTTCAAAAACTTGGACAACGCAGACCTTCAACGATATCAAGAGGAATTCGCAAACGAAGATGAATACGAAGATGGATTTGTTGACGATGACTCGGCCTCAGAAGGAGAAGGAGAAGAAAGTGAAAGAGAGTTAGAAGCGTAGATATAAACAAGAGGACGTGTAGATATAAAATAATATAGTTTAGAAAATCACAATTTTATTTTGATGAGTTGTCTGGTGATGCACTATATGTGCAAATTGGTTCGATTCCAATTCTCTCTGTTCATAAAAATAAGCATTTCGGTGAACATGATAACTTTAAACGAGCGTCTTCTTATCTGTCATATAAATATAAATTATTTTCTTACCTTAAAGTGCCCCTAACCTCAACATTTTTTATTGTCTTATTTGGAAGAACTTTTAAAATGATAAAGTAACTTATTTTGCCAGATTTTCACTTCTTTGCTTTCTTTTTGAGATATATCAGTTTGTTTGATATGCAAATATCTGGAATTTCGTCAACATGCATAATGAGTTATCAGAGAATGTTATATATCTTTGCGTTCATGAAATAAAAACACTAAAGACAGTGTGAATAGCACGTGTGTGCGTTTCTCCCACAACACCAAACTTCTCGATTTTAGAGGATTTCGTTCGAGAATAAAAGAGATATACACATTTCTCCAATAAGTCATTATGCATGTGTGACGAAATTCCAGACATATTTGCATATCAAACAAACTGATATATCTCAAAAAGAAAGTAAAGAAACGAAAATCTTCAAAGGAAGTTACTTTATCATTTCAAAAGTTCTTCGAAATAGGACAATAAAACATTTTGAGGTTATGGGCACTTTAACTTTCGTGCTGATGGCTTTGCGTAAAATGTTTATATCTCAGGTCATTTAACGTTCCAGTGATAATATTTATTGTCCCGGGGACATGATTTATTTATGTCATTATATCATTTACGTAATGCAAGGTGCACAAAACACGCTGTGGTTAATGATGAAAATTCATGGAGATACAATGGGTCACCAGTGTTGGATCTTTTCAACACATCTAGGTTCACCTCATTGTAAGAATAATTTGCTGGTCACTGCATTCACTGTTTTTATAGAGTTTAAAACACGAGGCGATAGCCGAGTGTTTTAGACCCGATAAAACACTACTGCGAGTGTTTTGAACGGCTTCAAAAACGCCATGTTTACCAACTATTTCAGTAACTCAAGCCATTTTCGCCGAATCGAAGGAAAAGTTTATGTAAATCAGGACGAACTTTCACATATAAAGGCACGATACGGTCATCATTTTCCTCATAAATTATGTGTTTTCCTCATAAATTATTCATGATTTTTTTAAGTAGCAGTTAAAACATGAGCGGCCGATATTTATGGGCAGTTACAATGGCGAGCCGTTGTAACTGCCCATAAACATCGACCGCGAATGTTTTAACGAACTTGTAAAATGAATAGAATATATGATACATTCTTTGTTTGGAAGTTGTATAAACGGTACAAACAAATTATTTTAACTCCGAAAAAGCTTAATTTGAGCAAGTTAACTTTGATAAAACATTGATGTTTTATTAATCAATGTTTTATCCTGGTTAAAGATGCTAATTAAATATTAATTTCTTTTGAATTTTCTTCATGAATTATTAGTGAATTTTAGTTAGATATTGCATGCTGAATTTACATAAGTGGTAATTATCAGATTAGGAATTCAGATTAGCAGTGGAAACATAGGCGTAGAGTATGGGGGGGGGCTTCGGCCCCCCGATAATTTATTTTTGTGGGGCTTAGCCCCCCCAGAGATTTTGCAGCAATTGACTCATTATTCATGAATGATAGGCTTGCTGGTTGATATAGCCTTTATATAGCCTCGTTATGTTTTCTAGCCAGAAGCAATCATGCACAAATCAGCGAGAAAACGTTTTAGAACTTAAACAGTTAGTAGACTGGGCTCTAGTTTCAAACTACGATCGAAGAAGTGCCGAGTGTAAAGCGAAGGCAGCCGAGTGTGTGGCGTGGCAATTTATGACGTTTTATAAGCTTCAGAATTCTCTAAATTCACCCACCAGAATGCAGGAAATGGCATTTCCGGGACTCTAGATTTCTAAAATGCCCGGACCGGCCCCCACAGACAAAAACAAAACTCTACGTCTATGAGTGGAAACCTTAGGCGTTGTTATGACGTTGGTTGTCCCTGTCTAGTTTTCTATTTCGGAACAGTAGCGTTGAATAGACTAAGTCGAACACGCAGTTGGGAACGTAACATTAGCTTTATAAGTATAATTAGAACAGTACATTTTATTTCATTTTAATTCATGTTATTATCTATGTTCATTTAATATTTTATTTATTACAACAATGGCATAATATGGTATAGTATTGTAATGTAATTGTTGACGAATACGATAACGAAGACGACTCGGAATTCACATGACAATTCGGATACAAAGTATGTTTTATCAAAGAAAACGTTAATTATGCTCTATTTGCAGTGTGCTCAGTTCGCAAAATTAAAAAAAATCAATGCGCGATCGAGAAGGTTGGGCAAGGAGGCCCTTTACGACATTTTGGGCAACGAATTCGGCACGTAAAAATATCAATATAAAAACAATCAATTAATCTAACAATCTAATCTATAGTAAAACACGTGTTCTAACAATCTATAGTAAAACAGGGTCCATATTTCTATAGGGGTGTATTACTATAACACTCTAACAGCATATCATCTTATCGAACATGAAGTTCCAGATCGAATTTCCGTCTAATATTTTATATATCATTCTAACCCGTCAAATGTAATATCATATAAAAATTTCAGCTCAATTCACGTATTCTAACAATCTATAGTAAAACAGGGTCCATATTTCTATAGGGGTGTATTACTATAACACTCTAACAGCATATCATCTTATCGAACATGAAGTTCCAGATCGAATTTCCGTCTAATATTTTATATATCATTCTAACCATACAAAAATTTCAGCTCAATTCACGTATTCTAACAATCTATAGTAAAACAGGGTCCATATTTCTATAGGGGTGTATTACTATAACACTCTAACAGCATATCATCTTATCGAACATGAAGTTCCAGATCGAATTTCCGTCTAATATTTTATATATCATTCTAACCCGTCAAATGTAATATCATACAAAAATTTCAGCTCAATTCACGTATTCTAACAATCTATAGTAAAAACAGGGTCCATATTTCTATAGGGGTGTATTACTATAACACTCTAACAGCATATCATCTTATCGAACATGAAGTTCCAGATCGAATTTCCGTCTAATATTTTATATATCATTCTAACCCGTCAAATGTAATATCATATAAAAATTTCAGCTCAATTCACGTATTCTAACAATCTATAGTAAAACAGGGTCCATATTTCTATAGGGGTGTATTACTATAACACTCTAACAGCATATCATCTTATCGAACATGAAGTTCCAGATCGAATTTCCGTCTAATATTTTATATATCATTCTAACCCGTCAAATGTAATATCATACAAAAATTTCAGCTCAATTCACGTATTCTAACAATCTATAGTAAAACAGGGTCCATATTTCTATAGGGGTGTATTACTATAACACTCTAACAGCATATCATCTTATCGAACATGAAGTTCCAGATCGAATTTCCGTCTAATATTTTATATATCATTCTAACCCGTCAAATGTAATATCATATAAAAATTTCAGCTCAATTCACGTATTCTAACAATCTATAGTAAAACAGGGTCCATATTTCTATAGGGGTGTATTACTATAACACTCTAACAGCATATCATCTTATCGAACATGAAGTTCCAGATCGAATTTCCGTCTAATATTTTATATATCATTCTAACCCGTCAAATGTAATATCATACAAAAATTTCAGCTCAATTCACGTATTCTAACAATCTATAGTAAAACAGGGTCCATATTTCTATAGGGGTGTATTACTATAACACTCTAACAGCATATCATCTTATCGAACATATATGAAGTTCCAGATCGAATTTCCGTCTAATATTTTATATCATTCTAACCCGTCAAATGTAATATCATATTAAAATTTCAGCTCAATTCACGTATTCTAACAATCTATAGTAAAACAGGGTCCATATTTCTATAGGGGTGTATTACTATAACACTCTAACAGCATATCATCTTATCGAACATGAAGTTCCAGATCGAATTTCCGTCTAATATTTTATATATCATTCTAACCCGTCAAATGTAATATCATATTAAAAATTTCAGCTCAATTCACGTATTCTAACAATCTATAGTAAAACAGGGTCCATATTTCTATAGGGGTGTATTACTATAACACTCTAACAGCATATCATCTTATCGAACATGAAGTTCCAGATCGAATTTCCGTCTAATATTTTATATATCATTCTAACCCGTCAAATGTAATATCATACAAAAATTTCAGCTCAATTCACGTATTCTAACAATCTATAGTAAAACAGGGTCCATATTTCTATAACACTCTAACAGCATATCATCTTATCGAACATGAAGTTCCAGATCGAATTTCCGTCTAATATTTTATATCATTCTAACCCGTCAAATGTAATATCATATTAAAATTTCAGCTCAATTCACGTATTCTAACAATCTATAGTAAAAACAGGGTCCATATTTCTATAGGGGTGTATTACTATAACACTCTAACAGCATATCATCTTATCGAACATGAAGTTCCAGATCGAATTTCCGTCTAATATTTTATATATCATTCTAACCCGTCAAATGTAATATCATATTAAAATTTCAGCTCAATTCACGTATTCTAACAATCTATAGTAAAACAGGGTCCATATTTCTATAGGGGTGTATTACTATAACACTCTAACAGCATATCATCTTATCGAACATGAAGTTCCAGATCGAATTTCCGTCTAATATTTTATATATCATTCTAACCCGTCAAATGTAATATCATATTAAAAATTTCAGCTCAATTCACGTATTCTAACAATCTATAGTAAAACAGGGTCCATATTTCTATAGGAGTGTATTACTATAACACTCTAACAG